>CAJUYH010001091.1:0-52864 GCA_910591685.1 Galerucella tenella
ATAATATACATTTTAGGTAAAAAAGGAATGTGAGGTGAATGTATGACAATTAAAATAATTAAAATTTATTTTTCAAATACTAAGTAATTAATTTGTTATTATTTTCGATAAATCAATTGCTATTTTACATAGTATAAATAAGTAACTTTCCAAATAATATTATATATACACCTACATATCATTATACATTGTAATATTCACATCTAATTATATATTATCCCTCATATTATCATCAAGTGCAGTATAGAATATATTTGTTATACAGGGTGCGGCAGATAAACGGTCAATTTGAGATATCTCGAGAACTAAAGGTATCTGAAATATGAAAATTGGCATGAAGGGGTTTTGAATAATGAGCTATCCAATGAAAATATTGCCGTCACCATTCTACTTCCGGTTATACCGGAAGTCGCACATAACTTTTTAATTTTTAATGGAAGACCCTGTATATTTTTAAATTTTAGGAATATTTAAGTTATTCTGAACATTTTTTGTTGATACTTCTCTATACCTATTTTGAACCGTTTTTGAGTTGTAATGTTTTTTATATGAAAATTACACTTTTTTACCATGTACATGAAATTCAATATCCTCTAATGTAATTTGAATAAAAGTTTAAATTTCTTAGGAACTATTTACCACATACCGCTTTATCGTTTACACTATGAAGTTACCTTTTTTATTATACAGGGTGCTGTCAAAATTGGAATAAAAACGGAATCCACAATCTTCGCGTAATTCCTTTTTTTCAAATGGGACACCCTGTATGTGATTATTAATTTTAGAAGAATACTTTGTCCACTATCGATATGTATCACTATTCCCTATACCTATCTCCTGCAGTTTTCAAATAAATCGGCTTTATACATTTTTGTCACAAAAAATTAATTTTCCCATAGGCTATGTGGTATTAATTTATTAAGTTAAACACTCGGTTAAACATTGAACAATTATACAGATACTATCAAAGATAATAAGGTACTAGCTTATTAATTCAACAAATGTTCAAAGTGTTGCCCATCAACTTCCAAACATTTATAGACTCTTTTGAGGATGAATTTGGATGAGCTGCCAAATATCCCAGGATGTCTATTTGTAAATCCTCATTATTGACATGGGTCTTGGGCTTATTTCTCTTACTTTTAAACTGACCAAACTGGAAACAGTTGTGTAGCAAACGTTTTACAGTTTTATGATTTGGTCGAGGCTTTTCAGGATATCTCTCAGCAAACACACGGCAAGTTCTGGATACCATTCTGTTATACTCACCGTGAATCATAATTAAATTTAAAAAATCATCATTTTTATATCCTAAATGTGCCATTATTATTTTTTTAACAAAATTAAAGGCAAACTATTATTATACCTTTCACACAACGGCTGTTTTGTATATAAAGTCTTATATACTTTTAATTGAGCATGGGATACGATACGGTATTATTTTATTTTAAAGATTTTAATTATTGATTAGAACATACAAAGCTATTTTAACAATTCAAAAAAAAGTAAAAGTGTCAACTTGACGTAACGTCATAAAAAAAATGGTTCGGAACGGAACATAGCTCCCCTCCTTAAAGGCTCCTGCCTTTAAATCTACTTTTGATTAGGCAAGACGCAAAGTTTTGTCGCTGGACGGTGATATTCTTGACCACGAACTTTCACGATGGCACTTCTGATAACGCCATCACTACCTGGGACAACGGAAATGACTCTGCCTACAGACCAACGCAGAGGGGGTAGGTTATCTTCTTTAATGAGAACTAGAATGCCTGGAGAAAGAAGTTCTTTATGATTTTCTTTCCATTTATGTCGAATCTGGAGTTGCGATATATATTCAATGCACCAGCGGGACCAGAAATGTTGAACCCCTTGTTGTACCAACTCAAAACGTAGTAGACGGTTTTCAGGTACTTCTTGATAGTCAGGTTCAGGTAGGCTGGTTAGTTTGTCGCCAATTAGGAAGTGTGCAGGGGTCAAGGGGTCAGGATCATTAGGATTGTTTGATAAGGCATATATAGGTCGGGAATTGAGGCAGGATTCAATCTGAATTAGTAATGTATTAAGCTCTTCATAAGAAAGTATTGTGTTTCCGATGACACGTTTTAGATGATACTTTACAGATTTTATACCCGCCTCCCACAATCCACCGAAATGTGGTGAATTAGGAGGTATGAAAAACCAACTTATACCATTATTGCTTAACTGAGTCTGAATCTCAATGGAATGATTCTTGAAAAATTTATTAATTTCAGCCTTTGCCCCGACATAGTTTGTGCCATGATCTGAAAATATTTTTTTGCATAAACCACGCCTAGACATAAAACGTCTGAGGGCAGCTAAAAAGGTATTAGTAGTAAGGTCGCTAACTAGTTCTAAATGGAGAGCCTTTGTGCAAAAACACACAAATAAACAAATATAGCCTTTAGTTATTTGGTACTTGCGACCTTTCCTGTCTCTTATAGGAAATGGGCCCGCATAATCTGTACCGGAGATTAAAAATGGTCTATTAGGAATTGTCCGTTCTATCGGCAAGTCTGCCATTAGGTATTTTACAGTTTCTGCGTTGAATCGAAAACAAGTTAAACAATCATGTACCACCCTTCTCACCAAATTACGACCATCTAGTGGCCAGACGCGTTCGCGAATGATAGATAATAACAATTGCGGTCCGGCATGAGAGTGAAGAACATGTTTATGGCGGGCATATAGTTTTGTGAGTAAATGATCCTTTGGCAAAAGAGCGGGGTGTTTTTTCGCGAAATCGAACTGGGATTTTCTTAACCTGCCTCCTACTCTCAAAACACCAGAAGGATCCAAGAATGGATTCAAGTTTAGCAGACTACTTTTTGTAGTAATAGGTACATTATTCGAAAGATTTTTGATTTCAGAACGGAAAGATTCTCTTTGAGCGGTGAGTATAAGTGTTAGTAAAGATTTTTCCAGTTCTAAGGTAGTCAAGGGACCGGTAAGTTTAGGAGTATTATTTATGAATCTTAATATGTAGTTATTTATAAATCTTAACATGTAAGCTACTACACGTTGTAATCGAGGGAGTGTGGAGTGTTTATTGAGTGCGGGTATTTTTATAAACTCAGTAGCACTAGTAGAATTAGAGACTAGTACCTTAGTTTTGATTTCAGGTAATTCGGATAAATCTGGCAATATGGGAAAGTGATCAGCATTATTGATTTGAGGATGAATAAGAAATTGTGGGCCAAGCCACCATAGGCTAGATGTAGATAAATCAAGAGTGGTTGAGCCTCTGGACAAGATGTCTGCGGGATTATTATGAGTATTGACATATTTCCAACTTGAAGTTTGCGTTAAGTTTTGTATTTGGGCCACACGATTGGCAACAAAGGTTTTTAATAGATGCGGTGAGGTATTTATCCAGGAAAGCACTATTTTTGAATCCGTGTAATAAATAATAGAATCGATTTTTAGATATAAGCTAGAAATAAGTTTATTCATTAACTCGGCAAGCAATAATGCAGCACACAATTCTAGTTTAGGGATGGTAATAACTTTAAGAGGTGCTACCTTGGTTTTCGCACATATCAGATATGAATGATAAGTTTCAGTATTATCCAAAGATCGCGCATAGATGCAACAACCGTAAGCTGATTCAGAAGCATCTGAGAAGCCATGAAGCTCAATAAGTTTAGGGGAATCGCATATGATTTTTCTGGGAGCTTTCACAAGGCCTATTTGTTGAAGGTTTTCGTGGAAATCTTTCCACTGAAGATATAAAGACATGGGTAACGACTCATCCCAAGAGAGATGCAGTTGCTATAGTTTTTGCATAATTATTTTAGCCTTTATAATAATTGGTGAAACTAGGCCAAGAGGATCGAACAGTTGAGAAATTGCGCTAAGAATAGTTCTTTTTGTATTAGCATTTTTGGGTGGGGACATATTAATTGAATAGTTTAGGCAATCTAGATTAGGATTCCAATTGATTCCAAGAGTTTTATTAGTATCATTATCGCAAATGCTGATAGAGCTGAGTGTTTGATTATCCTTTAAATCAACAGCATTTGAGAGCCATTTACAAATATTAAAACCGTATTTTTTGAAAATACTTTCAAGCTGATGCTTGATATAAAGAATTTCCTCTAAGGTTTCTCCTCCAGTAAGGAGATCATCCACGTAAAAATCGTGTTTGATTATAAAACTCAACTTGGGATTTTCTTTTTCGATGTCTAAACCGATCTGTCGTAAACATCTGGTCGAGAGATATGCCGATGATGCAAGACCATAAGTAACGGTATTGAGCTGGAATGTAGATATATTATCTAAGTTATTAGATCGCCAAAGAATTTTTTGCAAGCAATGTTGGTCTTTGTGAAGAAGAATCTGCCTGTACATTTTGGTAATATCGGCAGATATAACGAAAGAATGCTTTCTAAAACGTAGCACTATGGATAGGAGATCGTCTTGAACTGTGGGACCAACCATTAAAATATCATTAAGTGAAAGGCCTGAAGTTGACTTGGCAGATCCATCAAATACCACTCTGATTTTTGTAGTGGTGCTAGTGGGTTTAAATACGGGATGATGAGGAAGAAAGAATCCAGTAAGATTGTCGGGAGTTTGTGATTTAATCATATGTCCAAGATCGAGATATTCATCAATAAATTTGGTATAATCAAGCCTTAAGTTATTATTTTTAGACATTTTCCGTTCAAGAGAGTAGAATCTTTTCTCCGCGCATTGTTTAGAATCGCCTAGAACAGATGTATCAGCTTTAAAGGGCATTTTTACAATAAATCGACCCGTTTCATCTCGAACCGTATTATTTTGGAAATGATACTCACAAAAGGTTTCTTCTTTCGAAAGATGAGGTTTGTTATAGATGCTTTCTATTTTCCAAAAGTTTTCGATTTGATTATGTAATTCATCATTGGTAATATTTATGTGACAATAAGGCTTTTTAGAGTATGTATTAATGTGGGTTAAATCGATAGTACCGGCTATTACCCAACCGAAATGAGTTTTTTGTAGAAATGGAGCATTTTTTCCCAATTTATGCTGCCCTACACAAAGAGTATCCCAAAAGGTTTCAGCACCTATTAATATATCTATTGATGCACTGATATCGAAAGTTGGATCAGCAAGAATCATATTGTTTGGAATGTTCAACTGAGCTTTGTCAAAGGACTTACATGGCACATTACCTGTAATATTTTCGATTACCAAACAGTTTATATTTGAAGAGAAGGCATTGATACGAGATTGTATTTTAACACGTGTTTTAGAGTTTATATTTGAGGAAACTTGATTTATTCCTGAAATGGAAGTTTTTATTCTTTCCGGGTTTATTTTGAGTCTTTTACAAAGATCGGAAGTAATCAAATTGCATTGGGATCCGCTATCCAACAATATCCGACAAAAATGTGCCTCTCCATTTCTGTCAAACACCTTTACAACAGCAGTTGACAAAAGCACACAATTTTGTGAAATTACCGAACAGTGAGATTTTCCAGAAGACGTGAAAACGTCGACATTTCGCCCATCGAATGTATGTGCATCAGTGCTTCTATCGCTGCTACTAGCATGTACGGCAGCGATAGACTCAAAGACTGTCGGATTCTGAGAGTCAGGAACAGATTTCGTTAGATTTTGATTACCGTTATCAACGTGGAGTAGAGTATTATGTGATCTGGAGCATATACGACACTTACTAGCCTTGCAGTCTTTTATAAAATGATTTTTACGTAAACAGTTAATACATAATTGCCTACGTTTGGCTTCATCAAAACGAGATTTAATATCTAATTCTAAGTATTTAGAACAGTTATATATAATATGATCTTTTTCGCAAAATGTACACTTTGGGGTAAAGGTAGAAGCTAAAGTTTTCATAAAGGGAATAGGTTTAGATTTGGTTTGAATAGTTGACTGCACTTTACCTAATGTGTGTTTATCTTTCTCGAGAGACTCAAAAATATCACATCTTTCACGTAAAAATTTCAGGAAATCGTCCAATTTCGGACTAGTTCGTTTTACACGTTTAGATTCCCAATCCTTACGAGCTGCGAAATTGAGTTTATTATTTAGCAAATATACTAAGAGGGTGTCCCAATGTTGGACAGGTTCACCTAGAGCCTTTAATGACTTGAGTATTCTAGTGCTTTCGTCATGTAATTGAGAAAGTGTGGTATATGATTCCTTGACGATAGCTGGCAAATTAAAAAGTGATTCTATTTGATTATTGACAAGTTTCTCAATGTTTTCGTATTTCTCGAGTAAGCAATCCCAAGCAATTTGATAGTTTGCATCAGAAATTTCAAGAGACTCAATAAGTTTAAATGCCTCTCCCTTTAGTGAAAGACGCAAATAGTTTAGTTTTTGTGCTTTAGGCATGTAAGGATGTTTATCTATAACAGATATAAAAGTTTCTTTAAAGAACAGCCAGTTTTGATATTGTCCATCAAAAGACGGAAGATTTATGTCAGGAAGTTTAATATTGTAGTTTTGTGGTGATAAAAAGTTTGCATTAGTATTACCTGCAGATTTGTGTTTCAATAAAATGTGTTGAGCTTCACTGGTAATACTATAAAATGTATCCTCAAAACTTGTACGTTCTTTTTCGTCTGGAATTAAATCATCACCCGTCTGAGATTCAAACTCAATTTTTAATTGGGTATCATTGAATTTATCAAGTAAAGTTAATGTTGGTTTTAGGCGAGATTCTAGATTTATCAAATCAGGATTATCATTATTATGTATTTTAGTATTAACAAATGTTTTGAAACGAGTTAGGTCCGCTTTAAGAGACTTTCTAATATTTTTCAAGGTAGTGATACTTTCAGCTACATCAGACATGTTAAATAAAATTAAGAGAGCTTTAACATTAGTTGATTCAGAATGAAATAGGATTGGGTAGGTATAATTAAGGATAAGGGATGCTGCACACTTACCTTACGACAAATTTTTCAAGTTTTTGGCGTGGCAGTTTCCACAAATCACTGTATTATTCGGCTAACGAAGGACCAATGTTTTGTATATAAAGTCTTATATACTTTTAATTGAGCATGGGATACGATACGGTATTATTTTATTTTAAAGATTTTAATTATTGATTAGAACATACAAAGCTATTTTAACAATTCAAAAAAAAGTAAAAGTGTCAACTTGACGTAACGTCATAAAAAAAATGGTTCGGAACGGAACAACGGCATACAACAAGGTGACTATTAAACATTAACAATAACTGTCATTTGTCAGAATATTCCATAGGCGACTTGATAAATTAATTTTTTGTGACAAAAATGTATAAAGCTGATTTATTTGAAAACTGCAGGAGATAGGTATAGGGAATAGTAATACATATCGATAGTGGACAACGTATTCTTCTAAAATTAATAATCATTACAGTGTGTCCCATTTGAAAAAAAGGAATTACGCGAAGATTGTGGATTCCGTTTTTATTCCAATTTTGACAGCACCCTGTATAATAAAAAAGGTAACTTCACAGTGTAAACGATAAAGCGGTATGTGGTGAATAGTTCCCAAGAAATTTAAACTTTTATTCAAATTACATTAGAGGATATTGAATTTTATGTACATGGTAAAAAAGTGTCATTTTCATATAAAAAACATTACAACTCAAAAACGGTTCAAAATAGGTATAGGGAAGTATTAACAAAAAATGTTCAGAATAACGTAAGTATTCCTAAAATGTAAAAATATACAGGGTCTTCCATTAAAAATTACAAAGTTATGTGCGACTTCCGGTATAACCGGAAGTAGAATGGTTACGGCAATATTTTCATTGAATAGCTCATTATTCAAAACCCCTTCATACCAACTTCCATAATTCAGATACCTTTAGTTCTCTAGATATTTCTAATTGACCGTTTATCTGCCGCACCCTGTATACTATATACCTTTTCTACACAAATAAATATTTGAATCACCTGTGTAACTATTTTTTCTTTTTATTTTAGAACGGTCTTTATGAGGTCAATTCTACTCAGAAAAAGGATTTAACTCCAAAAGCTAAGCATTTATATACGAGAGTGCTTCATTTCAAGAGAAAGGCTATGTCTCTGAAGAAAAGGCGTTTTGCTTTAAAAAAGCGACTTTTGGAATCGGAGAAAGCTGCAAAAATTAAATTGACATCAACTATCGACAAGATAAAGGCCCGATTTTTTCAAAGCCAAGTTGAAAATGTTGCAAAAAGACCAAAAGGAAGAAGGTATTCTATAGAAGACAAGGTTTTGGCACTTTCAATTTATAAACAGAGTGCAGCAGCGTATAGGTATCTTGCGAGCTTGTTTGCATAGTAGAGACATACATATTTTTTTTATTGTATTTTATTAACTTGTAGTTGTTAATTGTTTTTTTTAGACTTTAAGTACTTCATAGTAGAGACATACATATTTTTTTTAATTGTATTTTATTAACTTGTAGTTGTCAGTATATAAAGTATTATTCTATGACTATACTAATGTGATATTTTCGAAGGACGGCCTATTTCGTAAAATTGAGGATTGAACTTCCTTGCAGGTAAGTCGTTTAACCTCTAATTAATCTGAGCTTTTGAAGTGGTTAAGAATCGAGTTTAAAGGTTACAAACAGACATACAAGTGAAGCTGATAATAACTGTCTAAGAAAACCAGAAATTGTCATTTGTTAAAAAACAGTCTCCGAATTTATGAGCTATTTATTTCATCAACTTTTATGGGGCAGATGCATTACCCGATTCCAACCCTAATATGCTAACCCAGTTACGTTGTGAATCTTAAATAATTCCCAACTTATATTTTGCGTCTCATTGATTATTTTAGTTAGTGCTTGCGTTGCATGTGTAACGTTCCTCTCTCTTTTACGACACTAATGACTTTCTTATGCGGCTCGTACAAGCGTTTTCAATAAATGCTCTTTGATTTAATTTTGGTAAATATTTTCGTTTGCCTAGGTCAATGATGTGTATATTTCAAGTATTTTTTCAACAGTGAATTTTGGGTCAATAGCTTCCAAACGAAATTTTTTTTGTCGTTTTCACGGTGATGACGCAGGCAGCGACGTAATCCAGAAAAATGAAAACGCGGACTGCTTAAATAGATAGAATTTTATCGTCACAGCGCAGTCGGGATACTTCTTATAAATCACGCGTGAATTGATTTATTTATACCTTATTTTGATGCAAATCTGGAGAAAAACGTGAAGGTGATAATATACAGTGTGGAAACCACTTATGGAATGAAATTCTTTATGTCATTATTTCAGAAAATTAAAAATGCCGAGACACGTCAACTTTTGAGTTGTGCGTTATGTAAACATAAATGTAAATGTACAGGTTGATTAACGCAAGTATGCCATAGTCGCCGGAGTTGTTTTTTTTTATAAAACACCCTGTATAATTGCATATGTTTGAAATCCTCTTGATGAACCGATTCCAACAAACTAAATAATGTATGGTCAATTAGGAATTATACAGGGTGAAATTTTAAAATTAATAATTTATTACACTTGAAATATTGGTACTTTTTTAAATTAGCTAAATATGGATTTATCAAAAATCTAAACTAACTAATTATTATTAGACGTATTTGTATATTAAACAAAATCTGCTACGCCCATAAATTTTAATCATAAATACCTCAAAATTGCCTGAAAACGCCAATAATTAGACAAAATCGGTAAATAATATGGATTGTTTAAAATCGGTAGTAAAACCTTACAACTTTGCCCACGAAAATATTGTTTTCGGTTAATATATTTCTGTGAGATCTTTTTTTTGGTAATTGCGCTTATCCCAAAAGTTATATTTTTGCATCAAGAATCATTAGTTCCAGTGTTGTTCCGATATCTTTATAGGAAGTATCCGAAAAAAAATAAAAAGAGGGTGGGCAAAGTTGTCAGCAAAATTTTCAACTATGCCCACTCATTTAAAAATCATCGTTGAGCAATTTTAAAACATTTTATTACAACTTTGCCCTCATATTATGTTTTTAAAAAAGTTTCTGCATGTATGAAAGTTGAAAAAACGGCTGAATACTTATTATAAATGTGTTTTTATTAGAAAAAATAGGAAATATCTCAAAAACTTGAAACGAATTAACAGTTTTCACTCATAAACCACTGAATAAAAATTTTTTCATAGAAAAATAAAAAAAACTAATACAGTTTCATTGCTGAACAAAAAAAACGTAGCATTCTCATTTAAATATTAAAAAAATCAACAATATTTTGGGAACTCATATTTTTACTCTTCAGAGCATGAACAGCCTGTGGAAGTGTTTGCTTACTATAGTTTTTATAATGGCGCGCTCCCAACTTTCTCCTATCAGTACCTAGGTACCACGTGCCATACTGCAAAAATATAAATCAGTTTTCATTTTTGCATTACTATAATTTTATTATCCTACAGTATTATTATTATTGTTTATAAACAAAATAAGCCATTTGAAGTGAAAAAAAAACTTTTTCTTGAACGAAAAACTCCGAAAATTCATGTGACAATATTGCCCACTTCTTCTTATCGCCAATAAGGACTTTCTAATACACTCAGTGGAAATTACACAAAATCACGTTGGTAACAAAACATCAAGGTACGCCCATACCAAATTTTGTTAAATATTATTGATAAACAAAGTCACAGCAAACCTTAGCTTTTCATGTTCAAAATCGACAAAAACCAGCCTAAATTACCCTACCTGCTTCCGAAGAGTAACACAACCTAACAGTGGTTAGTGCATTACTGAGAGTTGAAATGACTTGCTAAGGAACTTTTGCGACCGTTGAAACGATTTTACAATGTTTCCGGAGATATAAAAAAAAACATGTTCACAACCTTACATATGGGCAAAGTTGTGAGGTTTTAGGTAAATAATGTGGATTGTTTTCTATTCTGTCAGTTGTTGATGTGTTGACAGTTTATACTGAAAATGTAAAATCTTTGTCAAACACTTTTTCCTTGTCGACATAACAATGAAATATTTAACTGAGACTCACCGAATTGAGATTTTAATGATAATCGGGTACGGGGATAACTGCAGAAGTCAAGTTGAAGTGGCAAACTTATTTAATCACAGGTATCCCGAAATGCCTAATATTTTACAAAGTACTGTGTCTAAAATTCATGCACAATTCAGAAAACTTGGACATGTCAAACCATTGAAAAGAAAACCACACTTCGTTGAAGAAGATGTGAAAGTGGATATTTTGTTAAGTGTCGAAGAGAATCCAACTTCAAGTACACGTCAAATAGCCCGTGAAAATAATGTTAGTCATACAACTGTTCTAAGATGTCTTCATAAAGAAAAACTTCATCCCTACAAATTAACATTTGTGCAGGAGTTAACAGAAGACGATCCAGATCGTAGAATGGATTTCTGCGGAAAATTGATGAATAAGCTGAACAGAAATGAGATAGCTCTTTGGTACCATTCTTTTTTCTGACGAATCAACATTCACATTAAATGGAGAGGTGAACCGACAGAACTGTAGATATTAGTCAGCAGAGAATCCTAATTGGATGCGTGAGACACATACTCAGTACCCTCAAAAGGTGGACGTTTTGGCCGGTATCATAGGTGACCATATTATTGGTCCCATATTTATAGATGGAAATTTGACAGCTGAAAAATATTTAAATATGCTTAGAAATGAAGTTATTCCTGCGTTGGCAAACTTATATCACAACGCAATAGATCCTAGCTTACCGAATCAAAATGTTTGGTTCCAGCAAGACGGGGCAACACCCCATTATGTTTTAATGGTAAGAACTTATTTAGATGAAATCTTCCCCAATAAATGGATTGGACAAAGAGGTACTATTGAGTGGCCAGCTAGATCGCCAGACCTTACGCCGTTATATTTTTTTATGTGGAGTTATCTCAAGACCAAAGTACATGCAACACAACCAACTAGCATTGTAGACCTCAAAGACAGGATAACTACAGAAATACGGAATATTTCACCTCAAACTTTAAACAAAATTAAGGAGGAGTTCTATAGGAGACTGTGCTATTGCCAACAACTAGATGGAGAACATTTTGAGCATTTATTTTAATGTACTAAAATCAAATACATCAGGTATTTCATGTACCTATGTGTTTAATAACTGTAAAAATAAAAATTTCACCCTGTATAATTCATAATTGACCATACATTAATTAGTTTGTTGGAATCGGTTCATCAAGAGGATTTCAAAAATATGCAAATATACAAGGTGTTTCATTAATAAAACAACACCGACTATGGCATACTTGCGTGAACCACCCTGTACATTTAAATATATGTTTACATAACGCACAACTCAATTCAAAAGTTGACGTGTCTCGGCATTTTTTATAATTTTCTAAAATAATGACATAAAGAATATTATTCCATAAGTGGTTTCCACACTGTATTTGGAATGTTCTAGAACTCCTGTTACATGAAAAACGAATTTTTTTCATCATTTCTATAAAATTGTGAAAAATTCAAAATGAATAAAATAACGTACTTATTATTTAAGCTAGACAGTAATCTGATGTCTGAAAATTAGTTTAAGACTTTTTACGTAATAAAAATAGAAATACTATATCAACGTTTTATATACTCCAAACAAAACAAGATAAAGAAATACTTTCATGCATGATTAACTACAATTAATTAATGGCAGCCTTGCTCACGTTAGTTTAGTATTTGAAATGACGTCTTTTAAAAATGTGGTGTTTTATTTGCTTAGTGTAGTTTTTATTAATCTGACAGTACCGACGTTCAGTTTAAATGAAGGTGAGTGCAATGAATATTGACGCTTACTTGTTTATAGATGGTATATTCGGTGATTAGTTTAATCTTGTGATATACTTCCTGCTTTTAAATTGAATAAACAACAATATACAATGATACGCCAAAATAGAGGGTCAAAGCCTGTTAATCGGTATAATTATTTTTTTTCTCGTTACCAAAATATGGTGTCCGCGTCCTATGAAAGGTCAAAAGTTCAAGAAATAGTTATTTGTATGCCTGGGCCGCGAAATATCTTTTTAACGAACCGAAAGAACGGTTATCGCCGAGGCCGCTTGCAGTTGAGGCAAGATAATCTTGAGGTCGTTGAAAAGTTTCGCGGCCATGGCATACACACTATTTTTCGTGCAATCGCTACAATTATTAAACTAGATAACTGTAAATGAATATATTATTGCTCTAAAATCAACAGCTGCTCAATTTATTTCACAATATCACCGTGTGCTATGGAAATTATGTTTCAATATATACAAAATATTTTGACAATTCTTGACAAAACGCAAAATGTCTGATACTGATAGCGATATTTCAGTACCTTCCACTTCTCCTGAACTCAAAAGCGTTGGAAACTCAATGAAAATGATAATAATAATAAATAACCCTTGTCTCTGTAGTATTTTAGAAATGTCAAATTTGGATGTGACGTTTGGTTTCGCAGCCGTTGCTATGGATAACGGCCGCGAAATTGAATTTCGGGGACTCTGCTGATAACGCGAAAAATGATTTCGCGTGAAATTGCACGAAATAGTTATTTATGTAGTGAGGAATTATTGTTCGAAAGCAAGGGTTAACGCGCGACGCGAAGCGGAGAGCGTTAATTGCTTGAGAACAATAATTCCACTTTTAGCTCGCAATAAACATAACACTTTTTCTACAATCACTTGAATATATACAGTGCTATTCAAAAGTCCCCTCCCCCCCTCGTATCTTTTGAACGGTTACAATTACATTAATAAAATTTGGAGGGTGAAAATAAAGTGTTGTAAACTTCTCTACGAATGGTAAAAGGTGACGTAGTAGTAATAGATGACGTCACAGTGCCACTCTGGCCAATAATTTTAAATAGAACCTTATGGCAAGTGATATCTCGTTTGAAAGGCATTGACATTGATATTAATTTTGTTCGGGTTTAAACTAATTTTGACTGATAAATTAAATAAATATCAACATTATTATTTCACATTTAAATATTGAAGATTTCTCAGTCCGCCTCTGGTTAGTTGTCAAAAAAATTGACGTTTTTAATTTAATAGTATTTGTTGCTTTGCAAAGTTTTTCTGAATAGCTCAAATATTTAATATTATTATTGTTTAACGAGACGTTTAAGAGTTTACATAGGCAACATGGTACGTACTCAAGCCGACAAAGTAGCAGCTATCTTAATAATTGGTGAATCTGGAAAGAATCTCCATGAAGCGGAACGTTTATTTAATGAGAGATACCCAGATCGCCCTATCTTGAGAACTTATTTGAGGGATCTTCTTCACAAGTTTGAAGCAACAGGTAGTGTTCAAGATGCAAAACGATCTGGTCGACCAACATTTAGTGATGATAACAAAATTGATATAGTTGCTGAAATGGTAGTAAACTCTACTTCTTTTTCAACTAAAGTTGCGTCTATCTGTTAAGTAAGTAAAAGTACAGTACAGAGAGTGTTGGCTAAAAATAAATTTCATTCATACAAGTTAAAAATGGTACACCACCTTTCGGATGACGACCCCGACAGAAGACACAAAAACACTTTGTTTTAGTGACGAAAGTACTTTTTGCCTCAATGGGAATGTGAATACACAAAATGTAAGGTATTGGAGTGACACCAATCCTCACACCTTTCGTGAACAACATACCCAATTTCCAGAAAAAGTCAATGTTTGGGCAGGTATTTTGGGAAACCACATAGTTGGTCCTGTCTTCCTAAATTCAAATTTAAGCTGTGAAGTGTATCTGGAAAAGTTACAAAATGCAATTGGGCCGTTAATTCTTGAAATTCTGGGAGATAATCCAGATGAATTCGGCCATCTGGAAATAACATTTCAACAAGATGGTGCTTCTGCACATTATTATGGTGCAGTAAGACGTTACCTGGATGAAGAATATCGAGGTAGATGGATCGGCCGGCGAGGTCCTATAGAATGGCCACCTTGGTCACCAGATCTGACACCATTAGATTTTTTTTCTATGAGGGTACTTGAAATCCAAGATTTATACTACGGCACCAGATAGCATAGGCGTTTTGAAAAAAAGAATTATTGAAGAATGCAATGCAATTTCAGCTGACACATTCGAACGAGTACGACAAGAGTTTACTAATAGAATGTATTACTGTCAGGAGGTAGACGGAGCACATTTCGAACAATTGCTATAAGAATCCATTGTTGATATTTGATTAATTAAATAATAAATAATCTCAATAATTTTGGTATTTATTTAATTTATCCGTCAAAATTAGTTTCAACCCAAACAGAATAATTAATATGGCTATTTAGCCAATGTCAATGCCTTTCAAACGAGATATCACTTGCCATAAGGTCCTGTTTAAAATTATTGGCCAGAGTGGCACTGTGACGTCATCTATTACTATTACGTCACCTGTTATCAATTGTAGAGAAGTTTACAATTACAACACTTTATTTTCACCCTCCAAATTTTATTAATGTAAGTGTAGCTGTTCAAAAGATACGAGAGTGGGAGGGGACTTTTGAATAGCACTTTATATTATAACTAATAAAATTGATAAATTCATACTTCTTATTTCAAGTACCTGTCAAATACTTTATAAAATTTCAAACGTATAATTATTATTGTCAATACTGTCAATGTACTTCTTCCTATTCTACAATTAGAAAGGCCTCAGCTATCAGGGCCATCCGGCCAGTATATGCAAAATATTCAGAACGTGGTACAACAATTAAGCACAAAAACACAAGAAAATTAATACGATAACTTCGCAATCACACTAATTAATTATTTAAAACATTAAGAACTTAACAAAACAGCGATTTGTCAGATTGTGAAAGATTTTCAGAAGACAAAAACACTCCCTAGCCAGGTTGCTCTACGATTTCACTGTTACTGCCACTGTCACTGTCAATACAATTATGTTTGTAGTATCGGTTGTTATGGGCAACGAGCGTTTTGCAATTTTTTACGATCGGCGAGCGTAAAGTAATTCTCCTCAAGAAACGTCAACAATGGCAAGCGAAAAAGCCTACTTTTCAATGTGATTGTAGAAAATAATTATTTTGCACATATCTCACGATTCATTATGAGTATTGTGGAGGATAAAATTCTCAATCTTTTGCTTTAAGCACTTTTAACAAGTAACTGTTTTTGAGATGTAAGTCTGAGAGATCGCAGCGCTTAGCTTTTTATAGCATAATAAAAAGGTCAACCATCACTACCGATAAATAATATGCCATATTGAGTCTACAAATGATTTAGAAATACATAATTTGGATTTGTTTGATTTTGAGACTCAAACATACTCCACCAAGAGAATACCCTTGTAGTAAAAATCAGATTTTACTTCTGTGCGCATTGAGTGGCTGTGACACGAATTCTTCGCTGTTAAAAAAATGAAAAAAACTCATTGCAGAGCTGCAAATAATGCATTTTTTTAATGCGATGACAATTCATTGTTCATTTTTTTCATTATTGGTAATGTATTCAATTTCCATTACTCATTTATTTTTTTTAATGATGAATTAAATTAATTCCATTAAATTTTTTTTAATTAACAATGTATTTTTAGTACATTTAAAATTTTGATTCTTAATGAGTAATGAGAAATTTTTCATTACAATTTTTTGTCTAAATAGCAAAATGATCTCAAAATTTGAGAATTTTTTCAAAAATTTGAAATTTTTTCAAAATCTGAAAATTTTTTCAAAAATTAATAATTCTATCGAAAATCGAAAAAAAATTTCAAAAATTCAAAAATTTTATCAAAAATCGAAAATTTATTCAAATTTTGAAAAAAAATTCTTAAAAAATTCATCTTAAAGAATAAAGACCAATACAATACTTAGATTTCTAAACCCTCCTGAGAATTAGTCCAGTGGGAAAAAAATCACTAAAGTATTTCAAGTGAAAAATGTGATATTCATTTTTGATCCGGAAGTTTCTAAAAGTAAACTTATTTGAGATTTGTATTGTCTTAATGACCAATGTCATTGATACACATTTTTTTTTAATGAAAAATGATGTATGTTCCGTCACTCATTAAAATTTTTTTAATGGATACTGCATTGTTACACTACTCATTAAATCGTTTAATGAGAATTGAATATTTTTACATTGAAAATATATTTTTAATGCACAAAATACCAGAATTACATTTTCATTAAAAAAATGACAAATGCATTATTTTTTACATTAGGATTTTTGCAACTCTGTTTCATTGAAACACCAGAGAAACTCCCTATTTTGTATCAACTAGCTGAAGGATTTCAACAAGAGAACTGCTCTGTACAAACATTATATGAAAATGGAATTGGCATCGTATTGGTTGCTATAATGCTCAGAAATCTGCGAACACGATCATCTTTGTTACACTCAATTCGTCAAGCTTCTTCATTCATTCATTCGTTTGGGTTGTGCTTAACAGCCCAGGCACTTGAACTGAATTTGTGATCGTGGATCTTGTGATGGTTGTATTATTTCCTTTTCAAAGTACTTCCGTCTGAGTCCTTGTAAGTTCTCATAGAAGCAGAATATATAAGTAAGTGTTTCACTATGAAGTTAACATTTTCTGCACATAGTTCCACTAGCTTTGCTCATTTTGCGGAGATGGTCGGTAGCTTTTAACAGCCAGGTTAAGAGTTCCTTGTCTACTTTGTTGAGTAAACTCTTTGTATGGATGTGTCCTTGTATCAACCTCCATTTGAGTTGATGTTTCTTATCTAGCCAGTTCCCAAATCCCCTTTTATGTAGTCCTTTGTGATTCCACAAAACGGTTCCGGATCTATGAAGTCTTCAGAACCTTTTTGATTCGCCATCTCATTACCTGCATACCTCTGTATATTATCTCTCATTACTTGCATACCTCTGTATATTATCTCTCATTACTTGCATACCTCTGTATAGTATCAAAATTCAAACTCGGCTAGAGAATGATTCAATTGCAATGTTCCAGAGCTTGAGGCTAGTGTAAAGCTTTCCTCTACTACTACTACTACACTACACACTACACTACTTTTGACACCGAAGTACTTTGGAGAAATATTTTGGAGACAAATATACTTAATGACTAGAATGATAATCATTAATTGGAAATTTACGAGCGACCGAAAGACGAAAGAGAAAGAAAATTGAGGCTGTTCTCAATAAATAAGTTTTTGTAGAACTGCCACTAAAACATTTTAATGTCTGTCAAACGTGTTGAAAAAATACGTTTACGAAGTAGTGATATACTTTTAACACTAATGATAACTAGACAAGATCATTAAATTTTTTTAACCCCATAGAAGTAAACGGGACATACTGATGCGATTTTTAATGGAACTTTCAATATTATTATGATGTATTAACATTGATAGTACAATTTGAACAACTGCCGATACTATCATAAGAATATCATTAATAGAAGATACAAATTATTTATAAATATATTTTTGAATTGTTTGTAGACTTGATATATCGTATTAGCCAAGTCAAAGTACACATAAAACCTCACAAAAAATACAAAAAACTTGAAAATTTAAAATTGGGTACTGAAAAGGTTTGTGTTTAACATGAGAAAAACTTCACGATGCTTGGCATGCAATTTTCCGGAAAATCGTTGAGTAAATTATTTTTGTTTCGTTTTCTCAATATAATTGTTTAAATAATGAAAATACAGAAAAATGTTTGGATCGAAAATTGTAGCTGATACATTTATCTACAAGTTTTATCTGAAAAGTTTTTTTAAAATTGAAAGATTTACGAGATAAAATTAATTTCAGTGCTAGTCAATTCGTGGTTACGCGCGAACGGCCCGGGAGCCAAATTAATAAACCGATTGACTTAAAGGTAAATAATTTTGGCTTATAATATTCCGAAAAAATAAATAAACACATTAAAATGCAGAGGAAGATCTCATCTTTTAGATAGAAATACTTTCAAATTTGGAAAAGTAGATTTTCTAACTGTAAAATTATTGGGCGTCTCATCAAAATGAAGCTACTCATGGAAAATTAGCTTGATTATTTTTTTCACTTGTCAAAATCTGACATTTTGGTGGTTTTAACCAATAGCAATACATTATTCAAACCAATAATTCAGTATTATACTGACTATTTCACTAGAGTAAATTGATAACGGACAAAATTTGAACGTTTTGAACTGGCAAATTTTTGTCTTGTCGCGGCAATTTTTTGACGTTTAATATATCAAATCTATGTGTATAAAATTCTATCACTCTGTGATAAAATTCAATATAAAATCTTTGTTCGTGGTTTCTAAGGAAACTAAGTTGTTTATTTATTTATTTAATTGTCTAAAAATTATTAAAACTGTTTCAAAAGTTTAAATAAGTATTATTAACATGAATAATACAAGATTTGGAAATAATTCAATAAATGAAATAGAGAGTATAATTAAGCAAAGTATACCGCGAAATACAATGAAGACAAAAAAGTCTGCGTGGGAACAGTTTAGAATGTTTCTGGACGCACGTAATTAAACGTTAGAAAAGGATACTTCTGAACAAGTTATGGCAAAAATTCTTGAAGATTATGGTTTTATCATGAAAAAAAGAGATGGAACTGATTATACTGAAGCTAGTGTGAAAACACTTTGGAATACGACTGCTCAAATGGTTCAGGAAAAATATTTTCTAGAATTTAACATCAAAATTGATCCATTTAAAGATATTACCTATAAATTTGCTAATATGGCAAGGGATACAAAACGTAAAAAGCTTCAGGCTGAACCTGAAACCAGAAAAAGAAGTTCTAACGCGTTTACCAAAGAAGAATTAATGAAAATGGTAGAAAGCTATTCTGAACATAATCCTGATGGGTTACAAAAAAAGGTTTTTCATTTATGTTCGTTCGAATAAGCATGGTGTGGAAATGAAGCTGCTAATTGTGATATTAATTACTTTAAAAAAGAATATGATAATAAAGGTAATTTTACTGGCAGGGTAGAATATAATCCAATCTTTTCCAAAACGACACAAGGAGGATCAAAAGCTTCATCTGGCAGTAAGTTACTGGTAAGAAATAATGCTAACAACAATTTGTGTCCCGTTCGTTTATTTTTAAAAATTATTGAAAAAAGAGAATCCAATCCTTATCTAACAACAACAAGATTATTTTTAACAGTACATCCAAATTGGGAGAAAGGAATATGGTACAAAAATTCACCATTGGGAATTAATACAATTTCAAATTGGACGAAAATATCGGCAAAATCAATTGGTCTAGACACAAAAAAAAACAATCATTCACATAGAGCTTCTGCAATATCTGCATTAGCAAAAGAAGGAGTTGGTGAACAAGAAGTAATTAAGCTTACAGGACATTTCTTCTGCCCATTCTTTGAGACCATATTTACAATTAAATGAAGAACACCATTTCCAACTTATAGAGAACCTTCGAGTAAATAAAAATAAAGTAGAGGAATCCTCAGTTTCTAACTTAAATTCATCACAGGTTATAATGCAAAACAATCCCCAAAATAATGCTACAACGTACAGTTATAATAATTGTACTTTTACAAAAATAAGTAATTTTTTTTTCATAATGTTTTTATTTTTTTTGGCTTTGTATAATTCAAGTTTGCAATAAATAAAACGTTTAAACATATGATTTTTCAGTTTTTCTCTCGTGAAATAGTCATGTCGAATACCACTCAATTAAAAATTTTGTAAGGTAAAATTTTTCTCTTGTCGTATTCAAGTTTGTTGCTTTTAGGTAATTTTGCTCATGACATTCAGTCCAAAACCACTCGACTGACGGCTCGTGGTTTTGTTAAAAATGTCATTCGCAAAATTGCCAAGCAACAAACTTTCATGACAATCGAAAAATTTTGTCGACAAAATGTTCACTCTCGTGGTATTATATATGATAAATTAACTCCAATGTTAAAATGTCATAAACCTGGAAATGTTATTGTCACTTTGACATCAGCCTTTTTTATCGCGATAAAAACTCCTCTTCCTCAATATCTAGTAAGCGGACGTCACTTTTACACAATGACAATGATTCGCAAGTTTGGTTACTTATAATTTCAATATTCTGTCGTTAATTTATCTTGCCAAAAAACACTAGAGCTTTTCTTTTATCAGATAAATTTCTTTTCAACTCAAAGTCTTGCCAATCGCTAAATTTGCTCGAAAAACTGTCATTAGATAAAATTAGTGATTGGCAAAACTGTTTCGTTGCAAAGAGAAATTTATCCGATAAAAAAAAGCTCTTGTGTTTTTACTGTTGATAAAACTACTTCCTCGACGATAATACCTTGTTTACATTGAAACGTCAAAATTGTACTTTGAATTTGTCATCATTGACAACTAAAAGTGCTTCGAAGTTTATTGAAAAATGAACACAAACCGATTCAGTGCCATCACCCAAGAGAATATTGAACATTTGATACAACATTCCACTCCACAATTGTTGAAAAAAATAATCTTCCCAAATACAACTCGCTCTTCAAATTTTATTACATAATTTTTTATTTTCATCACTCAAACTGGTTTATTTGAGGCAAAAACATTCAAACAAACCGAATTTAGATAAAATCCCTCGTCCTAACGGACTCGTGATTTTATCAATCGGTTTGTTTCCATATTTTTGCCAAATAAACAAGTTTTCATGGAAAAGAAAAAATTATCGATAAAATTTGAAGCACTCGTAGTGTTAAGTTTCCTTATTAGATTTGGAGATTTTCATCATCATGTATGTATGGCTGCTGTCTAATCGACATTACTAATTTTTTACTGCCTGTCTAACGTTTTAATTTTTAAATAGTATATTAAAGTATAAGTGGATATTGTGGATAAGTAGTGGATAAGTGGATATTAAGTACCAACGGCACTTTCCATTTTAATTTATAAATTTCACATTGTTAAATATTGTTCGAATAAAAGTTTGGACGTTACAAACTACTCCTGTCAGATCAATAATAATGTCATTTAGACATGATTTAGACCTCGTTTCTCGAGTTGTTGATGTTGCGTTTCTCGAGTTGTTGATGTTGCGTTTCTCGAGTTGTTGATGTTGCCACGGTAACTTTAAAACACGCGCGTTTTTTAAAGTTCGATTTAAACACGCTGAGGCGTGCTTTAAATAGGTAAAATGGTTCACCAATAAAAAAATATATATTTAGTTAAATATTCACAAGAGGTGTTTCTTTCACTCAATTAAGAGAAAAAACCCCAACACGTGATATTATTACCTTTGATAGTAATCAAGTGCATATACAGATCGCGTAATTTCTTATGGAACCTTTCTGGATTACACAAGTACGACAAGGAAAATATGAGAAAAACAGCTTGAAAGAGAGAGAAAGTATAACTGTACGCGCGTATCGAAGGCGTGTACCTAGGTCTAGGGGATGGCCGAATGTTGATTGTCCTTTACAGAGAGAAAGAGAATTCACTAGTAGGTGGTATTCAGAACTTGAAAGAGAGATAAAGTGTAAGTGTGCGCGCGCATCGGAGGCGTGTACCCAGGTCTAGGGGATGGCCGAATGTTTATTGTCCGTTCTGAATACCACCTACTAGTGAATTCTCTTTCTCTCTGTAAAGGACAATCAACATTCGGCCATCCCCTAGACCTGGGTACACGCCTTAGATACGCGCGTACAGTTATACTTTCTCTCTCTTTCAAGCTGTTTTTCTCATATTTTCCTTGTCGTACTTGAGTAATCCAGGAAGGTTCCATAAGAAATTACGTGATCTGTATGTACAATGGATGCTGGACCATTATGTTATCTTCCATACCGAAGTAAACTGACTGAAATGACTATGCTATTTATATTTTCATGTACTCCAATAATTCACATACTTTAATACTGTTGGTGATTTTAAAAATAAGGTCATCTTATTTCTCCGTTACGATTCACCTTGACACTACACATTTTGGTTGTATATATTATTCAACTAATCATATGCGTAGAGATAGCCGAACATGAAACTATAATTTATTTTTAGTACTATCTAAATTTTATATTTTTAATTTTGAAACAAATTTTTTGACATAGGAATAATTTTGCCTTTTTATATCAAAGTGCATGTGAAATGTCATCATTTTGTGAAATGTTTGGTACACATACTTTTTACACATCCAAATCATTTCTGTATAGTTTCAAAATTTTCAATTCAATATTGTCTCACGACAATAGGGTACAAGCATAAATTTTGCTAATTGCTAATTTGTTTACGTTATTACTCGTGTATCACGCTCTGAGTTCTTGTGACCTAATTTGCCTCTGAAAGCTTCAAAAATGGATAAAGCCGAAAAAAAACTTTGTATTCCAAGTATTGCATTGTATTGAGTGTAAATCAACGTCTATTAAAACTCCAGACAAAATATTTGTTTGTTTGACAAAATATTTGTTACTTTACCTGGTAGCGCAAGCAAAAATACACTTAAGAGAAGGGCATTATGGTTGCAAGCTATGCGTCGAAACAAAGACGATATTTCGACAAATACTACTACTTTTGTTTGTGAAGATTATGGTTTTAACATGAAAAAAAGAGAAGAGAATTGCTATAACTTGTTCAGAATTATCCTTTTCTAACGTATAATTACGTGCGTCCAGAAACATTCTAAACTGTTCCCACGCAGACTTTTTTGTCTTCATTGTATTTCGCGGTATACTCAATTGTACTCTCTATTTCATTTATTGAATTATTTCCAAATTTTTTATTATTCATGTTAATAATACTTAAAACCACCAAAATGTCAGATTTTGACAAGTGAAAAAAATAATCAACTATAATTCCCATGAAAAAAAAACCTGATGAAAATCCTAGCAGTACAAATTCTCATAGCATTAACACGTACCATGTGCATACTAATGGAGGAAATGGTACCAATATACTCATGTGGTATACAGGGTGCGGCAGATAAACAGTCAATTAGAGATATCTCGAGAACTAAAGGTATCTGAAATATGAAAATTGGCATGAAGGGGTTTTGAATAATGAGCTATTCAATGAAAATATTGCCGTCACCATTCTACTTCCGGTTATACCGGAAGTCGCACATAACTTTGTAATTTTTAATGGAAGACCCTGTATATTTTTAAATTTTAGGAATATTTACATTATTCTGAACATTTTTTGTTAATACTTCCCTATACCTAATTTGAACCGTTTTTGAGTTGTAATGTTTTTTTATATGGAAATGATGGAAATGACACCTTTTTACCATGTACATAAAATTCAATATCCTCTAATGTAATTTGAATGAAAGTTTAAATTTCTTAGGAACTATTTACCACATACCGCTTTATCGTTTACACTGTGAAGTTACCTTTTTTATTATACAGGGTGCTGTCAAAATTGAATAAAAACGGAATCCACAATCTTCGCGTAATTCCTTTTTTTCAAATGGGACACCCTGTATGTGATTATTAATTTTAGAAGAATACGTTGTCCACTATCGATATGTATCACTATTCCCTATACCTATCTCCTGCAGTTTTCAAATAAATCAGCTTTATACATTTTTGTCACAAAAAATTAATTTTCTTATAGGCTATGTGGTATTAATTTATTGAGTTAAACACTCGGTTAAACATTGAACAATTATACAGATACTATCAAAGATAATAAGGTACTAGCTTGTTAATTCAAAAAATGTTCAAAGTGTTGCCCATCAACTTCCGAACGTTTATAGACTCTTTTAAGGATGAATTTGGATGAGCTGCAAAATATCCCAGGATGTCTATTTGTAAATCCTCATTATCGACATGGGTCTTGGGCTTATTTCTTTTACTTTTAAACTGACCAAACTGGAAACAGTTGTGTAGCAAACGTTTTACAGTTTTATGATTTGGTCGAGGCTTTTCAGGATATCTCTCAGCAAACACACGGCAAGTTCTGGATACCATTCTGTTATACTCACCGTGAATCATAATTAAATTTAAAAAATCATCATTTGTATATCCTAAATGTGCCATTATTATTTTGTTAAGAAAATTAAAGGCAAACTATTATTATACCTTTCACACAACGGCATACAACAAGGTGACTATTAAACATTAACAATAACTGTCATTTGTCAGAATATTCCATATGCGACTTGATAAATTAATTTTTTGTGACAAAAATGTATAAAGCTGATTTATTTGAAAACTGCAGGAGATAGGTATAGGGAACAGTAATACATATCGATAGTGGACAACGTATTCCTCTAAAATAAATAATCACATACAGGGTGTCCCATTTGAAAAAAAGGAATTACGCGAAGATTGTGTATTCCGTTTTTATTCCAATTTTGACAGCACCCTGTATAATAAAAAAGGTAACTTCACAGTGTAAACGATAAAGCGGCATGTGGTGAATAGTTCCTAAGAAATGTAAACTTTTATTCAAATTACATTAGAGGATATTGAATTTTATGTACATGGTAAAAAAGTGTCATTTTCATATAAAAAACATTACCACTCAAAAACGGTTCAAAACAGGTATAGGGAAGTATTAACCAAAAATGTTCATAATAACGTAAATATTCCTAAAATTTAAAAATATACAGGGTCTTCCATTAAAAATTACAAAGTTATGTGCGACTTCCGGTATAACCGGAAGTAGAATGGTGACGGCAATATTTTCATTGAATAGCTCATTATTCAAAACCCCTTCATGCCAACTTTCATAATTCAGATACCTTTAGTTCTCTACATATTTCTAATTGACCGTTTATCTGCCGCACCCTGTATAGCTCTCAATTCTCAATCTGGATTTAGATCTCAGCGATTCACTTCACTTTACCATACTAGTGCTTCAGTCTCACATCATAAATGCTTTCAGTAAAAAGTCATTGCAGCTGTATTTGACATATAAAATGCATTAGATTCCCCTCCTCGATCAATCATACTCCAAACCTCAGATCTTCATATTGGAGGAATCATATTTCATCAAAAGCTTTTTAACAGATCGACATTTCAGGAGTTGCAGCTAACTCGAAGTTATCTAACACATTTTTGAAGGAAAATGGTGCACCTCGAGGCTCAGTGCTGAGCCCAGCACTATTTATCCTTTCCATCAATGATAAATGTAAAATAATTCAACCACCTTCATACGCTTGCACGGTTGCAATATAGATACTACAACCAATATATTGCAAAAAATATTCAACGCTCTTCACGAATGGACCATCAGAAAAAGTCTCCAAATTTCGGATGCAAAGTTTGAAACTATCAAGTTCTCCAGAAAAGTAATCAGAGGTCTCCAAAGAGCACATTAAATAATATCATAATTACTTCCACTTTTGACCATTCTAGGTAACTTGTTAAATGTTTTAGGATGCTAAACTTTAGCAACGTCTTCACAAATCGGTGGATAGGGCGAAGAGGATCGAAAGAATGACCACCTGATTCAACTCCTCTTGTTTTTTTTATGAATATACTTGAAAAGTGAACTGTACCAAAAAAAGACCACAAAATATCAGTGGAAAAATTTCGAGAAAGGTTCGCTCCATGCCTTTCTCATGATATTTTAGTAGAGAATAAGCGATTTAGACATAATTTTTTTTCAAATATATGTATTACAAATAGTTTTTTATGTTTGTTTATAGATCAAACTTATTGGAGGAAAAAAGGACAAGATGAATTATTGGAAGCACTCAATAAAAAAATTATCCAAAAAGATGCTAAAAATGTGATTCTCTTCATTGCTGATGGAATGGGTATGACTACTATGACCAGCTCGAGAATTTATGGAAAAACTGAAAAGGGTCTTTTAGCATGGGAAAAATTTAATAACGTTGGGATACTTAAGGTAACTGGAAATCAATTTTTGTTTCAATTCCTTATTCATAAAATCTGGAAAAATAGTATAATGAAGTATTATAAGTGGGTGAAAATGTCTTTAAAATACTCGCGATGAATAATACAAAAAATGAAAATAAGAACTATAATGTAAAATTGTTGAATTCGTGATATGACATCAGTATATCTTTTGTTGCCATGGAAATAAGAAAGACACAAATCAATTAGCAATATAATATCAGTAATGTTGTCACCGCATTCCTTTAGAGTTCTAATGTCAATATACTATTTGCTGACTTTTCGGCACGCTAGTAGAGAAAATCATTTGAATGAAATTATGCTTGTACGGCAGTATCCATATACACGAGTTACCCATTCTGTTATTGCATCAGTAATATCAATATCACTATATACAGTGCTATTCAAAAGTCCCCTCCCCCCTCGTATCTTTTAAACGGCCACACTTACATTATTAAAATTTGGAGGGTGGAAATAAAGTATTGTAAACTTCTCTACGAATGGTAACAGGTGGCGTAATAGTAATAGATGACGTCACAGTGCCACTCTGGCCAAAACTTTTAAATAGGACCTTATGGCAAGTGATATCTCGTTTGAAAGACATTGACATTGGCTACATAGCCATATTAATTTTGTTTGGGTTTAAACTAATTTTGACGTATGAATTAAATAAATACCAAAATTATTTCACATTTAAATATTGAAGATTTTTCAGTCCGCCTCTGGTTAGTTGAAAAAACTGATGTTTTTAATTCAATAGTATTTGTTGCTTTGCAAAGTTTTTCTAAATAGCTTATACATTTAATTTTATTATTGTTTAACGAGACGTTTAAGAGTTTACATAGGCAAAATGGTACGTACCCAAGCCGACAAAGTAGCAGCTATCTTAATAATTGGTGAATTCTGTGTCATGTTGATATCAACATGTCGATAGCGACAACTGATGTCGACATGTCGTTACCACATCAAGCTATTTTGGTATTCTGTGTCACTATCGCTTTACCTTCGGAAAGATTCGTAAAAATATTACTCATCCTAAAAATTCGTCTCGCTTTCCATTTATTTAACGTTGGTAAGAGTTTAGGCGAGTGTGCAAAAATTTATATACTCAATTATAATTGGTTGTTTCAAGTGAACTGTAAAAATTAGCCTATAGGATATATTGTCGCCGTTTAAGGTACATAGATTCGTGCAGCATCAACTTAACAAAAATTGTTTTGTGTGTTATATTCACAACACAACCCCAGTGGGGTGACGTGGGGCTGTGTTGTGGTTGTATTCTTATATTTACAGATAATATAGTTATATTGTAATGTTTCCAATTAATAATTTAAACATTCTCGTTCTACAAGAGGAAGAAAGATTGCAGCAAATGCGTACTATAAATTTAGAACGGCGACATTTGAGAGATCGCAGTGATCCTTTCCATGACACCACTGAGGAAGAATTTATATGCCTATATAGATTGAACAAAAATTTAGCACGGTTTGTTTTTAATTCAATCATGCAGCAATTGATGCAGCCTAATAATCCAGTTGCCATTCCAGTGGTAATAAAATTTTTTGCCAGCTTGCAGTTTTTTGCTACTGGAAGTTATTTTTAAAATATAATATTATTCTATCAACGACAATTGACAAGACGTTAAAAAGTTTCAACAAATTTTCTATTTCTTTCCCTCTTTCCTACCGTAATGCAAAGCGACATGTGTTTGTCTCTATGTCAAGATATCGAGTGGTATCGTTTATATGCGAGGGTGTCAATGTCTGTTTGTCGTTATAAAACGACAAATAGTCATATGGTATGGCACACGGAATACGAATAGTGTCGTTTTGTTGCGACTGTTGACATCAACATGACACAGAATCCTACTACAGATCGCCCTATCTCGAGAACTTATTTGACGGAGCTTCTTCACAAGTTTGAAGCAACAGGTAGTGTTCAAGATGCCAAACGATCTGGTCGACCAACATTTAGTGATGATAAAAAAATTGATATAGTTGCTGAAATGGTAGTAAACAATACTTCCTCTTCAACTAAAGTTGCGTCTATCTGTGAAGTAAGTAAAAGTACAGTACAGAGAGTGTTGGCTAAAAATAAATTTCATCCATACAAGTTAAAAATGATGCACCTTTCGGATGACGACCCCGACAGAAGACTCGAATTCTGAGAATGTATGACAAATAAAATTAGTCAAAACCCACATTACACAAAAACAATTTGTTTTAGTGACGAAAGTACTTTTTGCCTCAATGGAAATGTGAATACACAAAATGTAAGGTATTGGAGTGACACAAATCCTCACACCTTTCGTGAACAACATACCCAATTTCCAGAAAAAGTCAATGTTTGAGCAGATATTTTGGGAAACCACATAGTTGGCCCTGTTTTCCTAAATTCAAATTTAAGCGGTGAAGTGTATCTGAAGATGTTACAAAATGCAATTGAGCTGTTAATTTTTGAAATTCTGGAAGATAATCCAGATGAATTCGGCCATCTGGAAATATCATATCAACAAGATGGTGCTCCTGCACATTATTATGGTGCAGTAAGACGGTACCTGGATGAAGAATATCGAGGTAGATGGATGGGCCGGCGAGGTCCCATAGAATGGCCACCTCGGTCACCAGATCTGTCACCATTAGATTTTTTTCTATGGTGGTACTTAAAATCCAAGGTTTATACTACGGCACCAGATAGCATTGGCATTTTGAAAGAATGAATTATTGAAGAATGCAATGCAATTTCAGCTGACACATTGGAACGAGTATGAGAAGAGTTTACTAATAGGATGTATTACTGCCTGGAAGTAGACGGAGCACATTTCGAACAATTGCTATAAGAATCCACTGTTGATATTTGATTAATTAAATTTAAAAAAATAATTTCAATAATTTTGGTATATATTTAATTTATCCGTCAAAATTAGTTTAAACCCAAACAAAATTAATATGGCTATGTAGCCAATGTCAATGCCTTTCAAACGAGATATCACTTGCCATAAGGTCCTATTTAAAATTATTGGTCAGAGTGGAAATGTGACGTCATCTATTATTATTACGTCTCCTGTTACCATTCGTAGAGAAGTTTACAACACTTTATTTTCACCCTCCAAATTTTATTAATGTAAGTGTAGCCGTTCAAAAGATACGAGGGGAGAAGGGGACTTTTAAATACCACTGTATATTAAATATAAATATTTATACAGTGTGATATATTTTGGACCATTCTTATACTACAGTTGGTCTTGTATAAAAGAGCTCTTGTCTACCAAGTGAATGTTATATACTAAACCCACCTCAATATTTAAAGTGCACGCTAGAGGACATTGGTGTAAAGAGACGTTTTCAACAAGATCAAATTTGCGAAGATCGGTTGAGTGGAATCGGAGTTATGGGTGGTTTTTTATAACAAAGTTCCCACTTTTGAGCAGATGGACTAAATTTATTTGCTCACAGGTTCAAATAAATTTATTTTAACTAATGTGTATATCGGGTGATATAGGATTTTTACGATAAAAAGACGATAATGTCATTTCTAGTTACTTTCCTGCTTATCAGAATAAATATTATTTTACCAGCCGTAAACACAATTTATCCTCAACAGCCAGGGCAATTTACAGCTAACGGTTGGGCAAAACTTCAAGGCGTTGTCAGATCAACCGGTAAAATTCCCTAGTTTGTTTTGACGTTTATTGACATTCGATCATCGTCTAATATTCACAAATTTTCTTGATGCTTTTGAATTCATTGTTTCTTTAAGATTGAAAAAACAGTTATTTTCATAACTAATTATTCAGGCAAATCTGCAGTGTGTAGTTAATAAAATGTCGAAGCAGTTGAACAGTAAATGTCAAGAGACGGTAACATCTTTGTTAAACTATTTTGAACGAGAATGTCCCGCTTACTGCTGTGAGAGACGTAAGTAATAGTATTCGCTATTTGTATTCATTGGGTCTATTGAATAAAAAAAGTATTAACTTGCAAGTCATAACTTATAAGAAAAAGCTAAAACTTCTAAGTAGAAGCTAATACTTATTTTTATTTGAATAAAAACTAGAACTCTCTCGAAAGTAAATACTGGAAAAATCTTTTGAATTTTGAGTGATTACTTATAAGTACTTACTTATATTTACAAGTGTTTACTTTTTTCGTTGTCTCCAGTATTGCTTGACGTTTCTCAGTGCCTCTTTGACGGATAGTAGTACAGTACTATTTTCAGCTTCATCACACACGTAATCGGAGTCTCCAGGACTTTCCATTTCATCTAATGCAAACTCAAAATCATCTCGTAAATGCTTGCTAATGTTATGTAAAACAGCACAGCAAACAATAATTTTTGGAACTTTTGACAAAGATATTTCAACCTTGTGTCCTAGAATGGGAAACCTTTGCTTTACTTGTCCAAAAACTCTCTCAATTACAACTCTTTCCTTGGAGTGAGTGATATTGAATGATCCTTCAATTCGGTTTTGAGGATTTTTAAAAGGTGTTAATAGCACAAGGAGCAATTCCATATCCACTATCCCCGAGAAGGCAGAAATTACCCCGAAATCTTGCCACGTTTTCATATACGGAACTTTGTTTCCAAATTCTGTAATCGTGAACACTTCCAGGCCATTGAGCGTCTACACTTGTAATCAATTCATTAACATCACAAGTTACTTGCACATTTATGCTAGCAAATCCTTTTCTGTTCATAAAATCATCGCCAAATTCTGGTGGTTTTTTAATTTGAAAATGAGTGCAATCTACAGCACCAATGACTGTAGGAATTTGGAATCGATTCGACCATTTAATTCTTGCTTCTTCCATGGCATGTAGATTAGATGGAAATTTTATCCAATGGTGGGCCTTTTCTAATATACAATCAGCTACTTCACTTATGGTTTTGCATACTGCAGTATGAGGAACGCCAAAATCTTCACCAATACCTGTTTGAAATCCGGTATCACTAACATATCGTAGGAATATCTCCATCTTTTGCCGAGATGCGAGTGCACCTCCTCTGGATTCATCTTTCTCTGGTAAAAAATAATCCGAAATATAGTCTACACTTTCACTTTCAAAACGCAACAAGAGCTTAGATTTGCTTGGGCTGATGCTTCTTCTCTTCCTGTAGTTCTTCCTGTTACGAACATTTATGAAGTCCACCATGTTTAACAATATACTAGCAACTACCGTAGGAAAAAAGGATGCTTTATAGGTACCTTAAAAATCGTTATAGTTATAGTTATAACTTACTAAGTCAAGTTATAACTAATTTAAGACAGATCTTATTTTTATTCAAATAAAAATAAGCCAATACTGGAAAAATCCTTATATTTTAAGTAACTACTCCAAACAAGAAGAGTTTGCTTATGGCCATAAGTAATCCCTTTCACATGAAGTAGTCACTGACCTTTCATTCAATTTATACATTATTGTTAATATTATTGTTAAATATTTAAATGTAAATAATTGAATGTTTTTAATGTTAGGTTAGGTTAATTAAACTTGATATATTAATCTAGTATCAGATTGACTTTACTAGTTTTCGTTTAGTAAAGAAAAAAACTACAGCTTGGCAACATCACAATATTTTGTTTCGACATCGTCATCGTCTTTTTATCGTGAATAAACTATATTCACTGAGACCAAAAATATTTATCGTGCCCCTATTTAAATGAATAGTTCATATATTAAAACTTTATTGTTAAATCAAATTTTCCTAGTTGAATCTGAAGTACCCAATTAATAAAGCATTGTATACAAGTTTACTATTAATTTTCCTCTTTTCGCAGGTCTATTCTGCGAATAAGTTAGTACCAGACTCATGTAGTACTGCCACAGCACTGTTTTGTGGAGTCAAAGCAAATCATAAAACTTCTGGTGTAGATGCCACTGTGGAAGTTAATGACTGTGAAGCATCATTAAAACCAGAATCTAACTTGGAAAGCATTTTTGATTGGGGGCAAAAAGCTGGCAAGTCTACAGGTAAAAATGAATAGATTTATCAATAGTTTGGATCCTTCTAGGAATTACTGACATAACTGCACAAGACCCAAAAAACAAATGTTTTGAATGAGTTGATGTAGGTACATAATATGTGCTATTCCGTTTCAAACTTGTGGTTTATTTAACAACATAATGTTTAGCGTCAATAGGTTACTGAAATGCCTCAATTTTTTTGTTAACCCATTCCAAAATTATAGAAGAAATTGATTCTAGATGATGGCCGGTGGTAGTAAGCAAATATTTTAGTTGTCAACACGATATTCTGCAATTTGAACACACAGTGACCTCTGTTAATACCAGTGTAACTGAGAATTGTGTACAGTAAAATAGCAAATACGTTACTCTGAAAATGTTCCATGGTAAATAAAGCATTTTTTGCGCGATCGATCTTTTTTGTTTATTTACAGCATCGGTTGTCAGGATGGTAAGTTGTGTTTACTGGTTTCTAAGTCTAACACGTCGGTAAGTGATTCACTTACCGTTCAGACGTCGGTAAGTAAATTACTTACCGACGTCTTAGCCCTACATACATTTAAGTGGTCCTAAATAATATATTACTTCATTCATTACACGAAAGGAACAAAAAAAAAATAAGATCTATATTTTTTTAATGAACAGAAACGAACAGAACAATATAAAAAGTAATAAATAGCATGAAAACAATTTCACCAAAATGCAAATTATATTTTAAACTGATCGAGAAGTATAAATGTCACTTTTGACATTTAGTTCATTTCGAAGAAATTTAAATTATTTTATTCGAAGTTTATTTCAATACGATCGCGCAAAAAATGGTATAAGCATTTCGAACGTTAAGAGTGATACCGGTCTCCATCAAAATTGGAGGCTTCGCTACGCTCAGCCTCCAAACATTGCTGTCGACCGGTGTTGAGTCTTCAACTTGTTGTAGCTGGTTCTTGTTGTTGAAAGAAAACCGTTACACTTCCTTTTTTTTAACTTTAATTAACAAATGAAAATATGTAAATAGTGTACAATACAGACATGTTTAGAACGATTAAGTTTTATGTGGACTGTATGTTGTTAAGATGTTAAGTTACAAAATGTATATATGTAGTTATCAAGTTATTGTTTCTCATTACAAAGAAAAACGTGTTGTCTGTTATAAAACAAAAGAAAGAATGTCTTTTCTACAGCGCAAGACCTAAACTCGCGGCGCGCGCTGATGTTACGAATCCCCAGCGACAGGATCCGATGTGTGAACGGTCAGAGGCGTAACCTTAGAACATAAAGTAGTAAGGAAGGAGCGTGTGCTACATTTACCATAATAAATAAAAGAGACAAAGTCGGCCATTTTGGATAACCATTTTATGGGCGTATCATTTTGATTTTTTAGTTTACAAACAAATATATCAAATTTATTTTCAACATATCATTATTATTTAGAAAGCTTCTAGCTTTTATATCATTTTATAATACACTTGTTACTTACAATATTTTCTATTCTACTAAATTTTAAGTTATTGAAAATATTAATTCCATTTTATAGAAATAGTTTTATCCTATTTAAAATTGGGTACGGCGCCACTGATATATTCTATTCTACGGCGGCCATTTTGGATAACCATCCCGGTTAACTGTCCTTGGCGTAAGGATCCTTCCTTACTACTTTATGTTCTAAGGGCGTAACAAAATAAAATAAATAAAAATGTACACAACAACCGGTAAACAACCCTTACCGTTCTTGATACTTAATATACTATGTATTTATATAAAATAGACTTGGATTGCGTGAGAATTATAAGTTGCTGCTCATTTTGAATGTAATAGGATTAACAGTAAGAAAATTTGAGGTTAATATTAATTCAGACAAAACAAGCCTAACGGCCGTTTTCATAACAAATGCTTAAAGTTCAGTCTAGCTAAAGTGATTTATCAGCATTCTACCACCGAACCACCGATGCTATATTAAAATTCTATGCAAAGCTGGTATTCGCAGTGCTGGTGATCTACTTGAATTTGTTCGGATAACTTTTTACTATTATTTCCATAATTTTTTTTGTGCGATTGATCTTTTTTGTTTATTTACCTCATCGGTTGTCAGGACGGTAGGTTGTGTTTACTGGTTTCTAAGTTTAACACGTCGGTAAGTGATTTACTTACCGTTCAGACGTCGAAATAGTATATTAAGTATCAAGAACGGTAAGGGTTGTTTACCGGTCGACAGCAATGTTTGGAGACTGAGCGTAGCGAAACCTCCAATTTTGCTGGAGACCGGTATTACCCTTAACGTTCGAAATGCTTATACCATTTTTTGCGCGATCGTATTGAAATATTCGAATTTCGAATAAAATAATTTAAATTTCTCAAAAATGAACGAAATGTCAAAAGTGACATTTATACTTCTCGATCAGTTTAAAATATAGTTTGCATTTTGGTGAAATTGTTTTCATGCTATTTATTACTTTTTATATTGTTCTGTTCATTAAAAAATATCAATCTTCTTATTTTTTTTGTTTCTTTTTTCACTTACAGACGTGTTAGACTTAGAAACCAGTAAACACAACCTACCGACCTGACAACGAATGCTGTAAATATACAAAATGATCGATCACGCAAAAAGTAATAAATAGCATAAAAACAATTTGACCAAAATGCAAAATATATTTTAAACTGATCGAGAAGTATAAATATCACTTTTGACATTTCGTTCATTTCGAAGAAATTTAAATTATTTTATTCGGGATTTATTTCAATACGATCGCGCAAAAAATGGTATAAGCATCTCGAACGTTAAGGGTAATTACAACGTTTGCATGTAGATTCCTCTCTTAAAATTGGACAAAATAATATGAGAATTAAGGGTTTTAGCACATTTACTTTTCGAAATACAGGGTGTTGAAATTTTGAAAACTTGAATGTTTTAATTCGATAATTCAAAATGGATGGATAAATTGATTTGACATTTGGCAGGTTGTTTTAAATGTAAAATGGCATATTTTGATGAAAATAATAGTTTGTGCAACTAGGCGGAGTGCTTAATCGTTCAAGTGCGATATGGACAATCCACACGAGTCGAACAGCATATTTTTTCTACGACCCACCTAATAAAAAATCTAGAAAATAAAAAATTTATATAAACTATAAAATATAACTTCAAATTAAAATTTTTACAATTCAATTTTATGTTTCCACTAATTTTTTTGTGGTAAACGTACAGTTCTTGAATGTCCAATTTGTATAATGCTACGGTTTCCCTTTTTAAATATACGATGCTGTTATAAGTAGATGTTGCTAGTCGAACTCTCTCATGAAGGGTACCGTACCATTATCTATAATAATGAATATTCTGCTAAATATTTCAAACGTCTACCTGTTGTCGTTATCAATATCAAGCAGAATAGTTATTTAAAAATAAAATTAACAATAAAAAAACTTCTTCACGGGGAATCGAACCCTGGTCTACCGCGTGAGAGTCTGGTTGGCTTACTACTCGACCACTGAGGAATATGCAAATTGTTTATCTAAAGCGTCAGATGTATTGCATAATTTTTGCTTAAAAGGAACTAAAAATCCTACACTTTGTCCCGCGACACGTTCTACCTTTTTTGTAACAGAACTGAAATAAATATTTGAAACTCCTATGACGCTTAATGTGAACAAATATTTTGATGAGTTGTCCTACATCAGACATTAGCTAACAATATATGGTTATTTTTTTCCAAACATGGAAGCTAAATATCTCCCCTATCGCCTCTAATAAGGAATCTCATAATACTATCTTATGTGATTTTTGAGAAACGTCTTATGGCCTTCTAATACCCACACAAATTAAATATTTGAAGTATTCGGTTGATCATTAATTTCCATATTAATTTTAATATTTAGACTCGCTTAATATAATAGTTTTCTTTCACAGGTTTTGTCACAACGACGAGAGTGACGCATGCAACACCAAGTGCATTATATGCACATACACCCAATAGGAATTGGGAATGTGAAAGTAAAATACCTACTTCCAGTGCAAAATGTAAAGATATTGCTAGACAACTTGTGGAAGATTCTCCAGGAAAAAATATACAGGTGAGAAAATGTACAGTAACCAACTATAACGCTCCTTGAAATTTAGGTTAATTACAATTGTTACGTTAGCCGAAACTTCCTACATTCTCCAATGATTGAGCAACTTCCATATCCCCTTTTATTCAAGCCCAAATTATCGACTACCGCTGAATAGTTTACAGAAGTCGTGACTCTTTCACTACCCACGCACCCGCCTAAATGTTAAATTCCGTTTATCAGGCAATTCAGCGACCTGTAAAATAAAATTTAATATACATCCCAGGGTAAACAAAAATATGGTTTTGATCTTTTGGTAATTGGTATACACGATAGTGTTTATTTTGGAGAAAGGTGATTTTATTTAGCATTGAAGTTTGCCTTGTGTCTTAGTAATGGTAATGAACCATAAGAAATTATCGTTAAAAAAATTATAAAACACGCTTTATAGGTACAGTTTTAAGAACTGTAATAGTTAAAGAGTGGACACCCACTAGAATTGCTGAAAGCGACCCCTATTTGAAGAAAATCCGAAAATGAAAAGAAGAACATCACCGACCTAAATCGCAAGAGGTATCCAAAGCGACAGCCCACAACAGACATCTGGTGGTTAAGAAAACTATCCAAAGATTCCGAGAATTATTTTATTGAATGAACTGTTATGATAACGTAAGGAACTGGTGTAAGACATGTACTGCTAAATACTTGTCCAAAATGTTATCTGACCACTAGTCAGATTGAAACCGATAAGTTTCGCTGTTTTCAATTGCCTATAGATCCGCCAAGTGCTGGAGAACACTATACCACTCAGTTACGGCATAGGGTATGTTAAATGATTATGTGTCAAGACTTAGGTGGCACCAGTCAAAACACTTACAATCCCTCGATTGGAATTGTGTGGAAGTATTTTGTTAGTCAAGTTAATGAAAACTATATGACAAGCCGTCACTTTCAATTTTAAATCGTTTTATTGGTGTGATTCGCAGATAGTGTTGCATTGGGTCATTGGAATCACACGAACCCTGTAAAGCTGTAAGTTTTGTAGAAAACAGAGTTGCTGATATTCAAGCAATTGCAGCATGCTGGTTTAAAATTTTTATCAGCTTATACAGGGTGGGGCACTATGAACGAACTATTCTCTGGCGTCTTAACGGCAAATAAAATTAGAAAAAATAAGACGTAGAGTTAAGTAGATTACTTAGGACTATAATTTAAAAATATTATGAAATATACAGGGTGCTCCAAAAAAGCGTGCCGTATCATAGTTAGCTTCCTTTAAATGGAACACCCTGTATTTTATCACATTTTTGAATTGCACTATTAAAAATAATGTAAGTTTATCAACGTTTCCCTATACCTATCTAGTTCAGTTTCCAGGATAAATCGATTCTACATAATTTGTAGACTCTCCGAAAAAATACAATAATTCAACATAAACACGAATAACCTCATTTGCTTCACACCATCTCACTAGAAACTTTTACTACTCTGTTTCCAATATTTACTTGTATGCTATCATATACAGGGTGTTTTTAATATGACAGTACAACACTAACCATTTAATACATAAATTTCTGGCTTAATTTAAATGGAACACCCTGTATCTGTTGGGTCTGTTAAACGTGGGAATTCATTACCTCTCAGTTGGTATTAGGGTTGCCTATATCTAACTCTGATAGTTCTCGAGAAATTTTAAATTTGTTTTTTAATATTCAATTAATTGCTGACATCTAGTTACCTTTGACATGATACTCCGATAGAAAGTTTTTAAAAATTTAAAATTTGTTATTTTGACAGTAAGTGCTTTGTTGTATAATTTATTATTGATAAATTAATGGTCTCTTAAATCAGAATTTTATCAAGGGTAAGTACACTATTTTGGGCATACAGATACATTAAGCTTTAAAATTATAAAAAAATAACTAGGTACAAATAATTCAAAGAAGGTGTTCAAAGTGACACCCATATTGTTGGATACAAATTTGAACCCTTTTAAAAAAAAAGGTATTGTACACTTTCTTTAACATTTCTGGTGTTACTGTTTGAAACGCTCTCCTTATCATATCCTTCATGTTCTCATGAGTGGTTGGCTCTATATTGTAGACAATACTTTTTATGTAACCCCAAAGAAAATAGTCTAATGGCATCAAGCATGGGAACCTTGCCAGCCAAAGATAAGGACCCCCTCGCCCAATTCATTTTTATGGAAAAATATTGTTCAGGAAACGCCGGACAATTACACTGTAATCAACAGACGCACCATCCAACTGCAGCCACATTTTTTGTCCTGTAACTAGTGGAACGTCATGTAAAAGTTCGGGTAGTTTGTTACGTAAAAATTTACAAAATTTTCTTCCAGTTAGCGTTGAGTTTTTTACTAATCTTATTGCAAAGTTAATGATTGAGTACCCTTAATGAAATTCTGATTTAAGAGACCTTTAATTTATCAATAATAAATCATACAACAAAGCACTTACTGCCATAATAACAAATTTTGAATTTTTAAAAACTTTCCATCGGAGTATTATGTCATAGGTAACTAGATGTCAGCAATTAATTGAATATTAAAAAACAAATTTAAAATCTCTCGAGAACTATCAGAGTTAGATATAGGCAACCCTAATACCAACTGAAAGGTAATGAATTCCCACGTTTAACAGACCCAACAGATACAGGGTGTTCCATTTAAATTAAGCCAGAAATTTATGTATTAAATGGTTAGTGTTATTCTGACATATTAAAAACACCCTGTATATGATGGCATACCTGTAAAGCTGTTAAAAGCTTCTAGTGAGATGGTGTTAAGCAAATGTGGTTATTCGTATTCTGAAGTTATTGTATTTTTTCGGAGGGTTTACAAATAATTATGTAAAATCGATTTATCCTGGAAACTGAACTAGATAGGTATAGGGAAATGTTAATGAACTTACATTATTTTCAATAGTACAATTCAAAAATGTGATAAAATACAGGGTGTTCCATTTAAAGGAACCTAACTTTGATACGGCACGCTTTTTTGGAGCACCCTGTATATTCCAAAATATTTTCAAAATATAATCTACTTAATTCTACGTCTTATTTTTTCTATTTATATTTGCCATTAGGACGCCAGAGAATAGTTCGTTCATAGTGCCCCACCCTGTATATACCTATGTGTCGAAATTTTTGGATTTTTTCAGGCATGTCACTTTTCAAACAGGTAATCAGAAAATGTGTCCATTGCTTTAAATTCAAACTAAAATCAGCCACTTCCATTACGACCGAATTACCTAAACATAGAGTAACACTTTCGCAACCATCTGCTTCCACGTTGTTGGATTATAATAATCCTTTCATTTTGAAAGATAGAAAAGGGGTGGCTCTCGAACTTACTCGAGCTTACATTTGCCTTTTCATTTGTTCTTCCACAAAGTCTGTTCTCTTGGAATTCATTAGCGCTTTATCAAGAGAAGCATTTTTTGCAGGAATACGAAGATTTGCATCCAAACATTATCAACATACTAAGAGTTTTTTAAATTTCTTGGTCAGGTAGAAGCCACGTATCTTTTATGACCAATCCTCCGACCTCAATGATTATCTTCCTCACCTCACATTTTTTAATTTTTCGTCCGATGGCTGCAGCTCCTGATCCACAATTTGAGGACGTGAAAATTAATTTATAAAATTATCCAGATACCAATTGCTCCAGCAAATTTTGCAGGGTTTCTGGAAGTAATGATCCAAGCTCTTTTCAAACCAAGTGGAAAATCAACTATTTACCTCTCACAATTGGTACCTTTGTGCTGTTGAAGGCCGATAATGTACCTCCCATCAACAGAAACCTGGGAAGAATTGTAGCCACTCATCCTGTCGAGTGCCAACATTTAATCGAAATTGGGATTGTGTAATTATGGATAAGCGGTTGAATGAAGTAGGAATACATATTCTTCGTCTAAATTTCTGGATGATTACTAGACGATTCTAGTCAATGGTATGACGAAAACGTGGAGTACAACTGATTGAAATTAACGTGATGTTAAAATATTAGTTAACCTGTAAGTTTGTTCCATTTTATAATCTAGTGAAAGATGCTACTAATTACAAAAGTTACATCCAAACCAACGGAACACCTCAAGGATCGGAATCAAGTGTAACCTTATTTCTGGTAAACATTAATGATATAGTTCAAAAAATAAAATCTCCAGTATATGTAAGTGTTTATGCGGATCATATAGTTATACAGAGTGATTCATAAGTAATGGGCCAAATTGTAAATCTACGTTCAGGAGGCCAAAATAATAATATTTTCATCAACAATAATGGGTCTTAATCTGCTCCTTACAGAGGTACAGGATGTTGAAGCGAAAAAGATAAAATAAATTTTTGTTAATAGATCAGCTTCTTTTCTACATAATGACTTGAAAATTGGGTATGAACTAGTTTTTGTAAGGGTAAACAAGAATGTTTGAGAGGATTTGAGTTAACTCGTATATGTCGCCACATGCGCCATATGAATTAGATGAAATCATCTACAAATTTTTTATCGCTCATTATTTTACAACTTACTTATTTAATTTGGATAGCCCCATCATTTTTGTAGAAAAAAAAATATACTTCTTTGATCTTCAAAATATTAACGATTTTCGAGATATTTGAATTTTACTAATTCACTACACTACATTTCACGGTGGTTGACGTAGCATTAATCTGTTAAGACACAAGCATGCCATGGAATGTTGACAGTGACAGTAACAACGTGTGTAGTAAAGCTTTGAAGTTTCATGAAAAGCTTAAAATATTTTATTGTTAGGTAAACTGATTTATTCTTGTTCTAACATAAATAAAAATGCCGAGACATAATAATTTTTCACACGAAAAAATGAGAGACATGCGTTTACGCACAAGAACGTTTTTCTGGGCAAGCAGCATCCAGAAAATATCATGAAATGTACCCTTACAGAAGGCAGCCAAACCGGAAGATGTTTCAAAATATTTATAATCGATTGGGTGAAACAGGTTCATTTCGTCCAAAATATCATACAGGGCGTCCTAAAATTATCACTCTGCAACAAGAAGATGAAATTTTGGTGAGAATTGCACAAAGTTCTGAAATAAGCACTCGTCGATTGTCTACAGCTATTAAAATAAGCCAACCGTCCGTGATTAGAATTGTGCACAAGGAAAATTTATGTCCCTATCATTTTACACCTGTGCAAAATTTAGATTATCGAATCAGAGTTCAATTTTGTCAGTGGCTAAAAGAAAAATTGAATAATAATCCAACATTCCTAAATAACATTCTTTTCACGGAATTTTTAACTGGCGAAATAGTCATGCCTGGGAAACCGAAAATCCTCGTTTAAAAAAGATAGACATTTCCAGCACGAGTTTAAAATAAATGTGTGGTGCGGAGTAATAGGCAATACATGGCTGGGCCCAAATGAATTACCTCCTAATATAAATGGAGGGTCACATTTGAATTTTTTAAATAATGACTTAGTCGACCTCTTGTGAGAAGAAATAAGTGGTTCATGCAAGACGGTGCTCCTCCACATTTTTTACTTGCGAACATCTGAATAAAATATTCCCTCACCGTTGGAATGGACGTGGTAGTGAATTTCAGTGGCCACCTCGCAGTCCCGAGCTTAATTCACTTGATTTTCATGTGTGGGGTTACATGCAATCAATGGTCTATGCTGAACCTATAAATACACGAGACGAGTTATGGAATAGAATTCAAGATGCAGCCAATTCAATATGAAATAATCCTGCTACATTTTTTAAAATCAGACAATCCTTAACCAAATGATTAAATGCGTGTATAAATGCTGGTGGTGGCCATGTTGAAAACCTTTTGGCTTAGGCTTAAATTTAATTTAACTTCGCACAACTTTAACAAGTAGGTTTTGATAAGAGTTGTAAGTGGTCCTAGTTCAAGTCTGTTCTAATGTGGTCTTCGTTTTATTAACTGGCGTACAATAAATGTGTTTTATTACGTAATTTTTGTATGGTTTCATTTTAATATTATTACCAATTATCAATTACGGTTAGGTAAATGTCAACATTCCATGGCATGCTTGTGTCTTAACAGATTAATGCTACGTCGACCACCGTGAAATGTAGTGTAGTGAATTAGTAAGATTCAAATATCTCGAAAATCGTTAATATTTTTAAGATCAAAGAAGTATAGTTTTCTTTTACAGAAATGATGGGGCTATCCAAATTAAATAAGTAAGTTGTAAAATAATGAGCGATAAAAAATTTGTAGCTGATTTCATCTAATTCATATGGCGCATGTGTCGACATCTACGAGTTAACTCAAATCCTCTCACAGATTCTTGTTTACCCACAAAAACTAGTTTATACCCAATTTTCAAGTCATCACCACATCACACCAAGACCTCACCTTGACTATAAACAATCAAAAAATACCAAATGTTGATAAAGTTAAATACTTAGGGATGCACTCTGACAAGAAATTAAACTGGAAATTCCACGTGGAACAGCTAAAAGCATCATGTCTTCCAGGAATGAACATGCTTAAAATGTTATCGTACGTCAATTGGGGGAAGCGAACGAAAAACTCTCCTACACATTCATGGCAGTTTCATCAGATCACGCATAGATTATGGATCAATTATCTTTGCATCAGCAAGTAAAAGAACACTGAAAAAATTAGATGTCGTCCAGCGCACAGCACTGCGTCCCACAACCGGAGCATTCTCAAATAGATTCAATTCTCTCTTCACTAATCATCCTCATATGTCACCTCCGATTAATGAAAGAATTAATAAAATCTGTTCAAGATACCAACTCTCATTCCCACCTGTAATGCCCCAACGTAGCAACAGTTCACCTCCCCCTTGGCTTCCACATTTACCTAACTGTAATACTCAACTTTTGATGTTAAGCAAACATGAATACCCTAGACAGCTAATTATAAACAATTTCCCAACCATCTTGAACAGTTACCAAGAATATAAGCATATATACACTGACGGATCAAAAACGGACAAAGGTACCTCCGCAGCAGTAGTAAAAAGTAGTGGAATTATGGCTTATAGATTACCAGAAGAGCTCACAATTCATTCGGCAAAATTATATGCAGTGGCTAAGGCCCTAGTGTACTCTATAGAAAGTTCAACCCAAAAAATTCTAATAATAACAGATTCCTCCAGTATAATAGATAATATAAAGCAATGGTATCCAAACAACCCTATAGTGTTACGGATCAAAGAGCATCTCCAAAAGCTCCACAGCTTAAGTAAAACAATAGAATTTATTTGGGTACCCTCTCATATGGGTATACCTGGAAATGAACGTGCTGACGAAATCGCCAGAGAATATTCCGCAAACGTCTCCAAATCAACTACGTTACACCCAGTGCCAGCAACGGATATGAAAGCGAAGCTTAAGGAGACAATTCGCAATTTTTGGCAATGCGAATGGAAAGCCTCACAAACCAAATTAAGAGCAGTCAAAACAACGACACTACCATCTTCGAGGAAATTACAAACCATTCTTACTCGGTTAAGAAACCATCCTCCAAGTTGTGAAGTGTACAACGTACAGTTCAGTGTCCAGCATTTTCTAGTGTAGTGTCCTAAATACAACATTAAGAAACAAATGTTAACCTCTCAGTGCCCCTTGTTGAATGTTCTAGGTGAAAAGTGAACAATTGAAAAAAAGTTACAGATATGTATTCTCAAATTTAATCTAAGACACAAATATGTATTCTCAAATTTAATTTGAAAATCCATGTTAATAAGCAATAACGTACCACTGCTAATAACCCTTAGTGGTTGATGCAGCTAAAATTGAATAAAAAATAAATAAATGAAATTACAAAAGTTAACTGGTGAAATGTTCGGAATATTACTGTTCAATGGTTGATTGATGAATGCAGTTATTGGTAGGATATTAGATGGAAAATTTCAGGTACGGTAAAATCAGCGAAGCACAGAGACGTTAATGTTTTTTGAAGCGTAAGCCTGAGAATGAAGTATCCAGTTTTAAATTTATGCCTCGACTAAACACAAATATTCATGATTTATCGAGATAACAATACATAATATCAACGTGAAAAAATCAAAATAAGTATGAAATCACGGTTTTAACATCCTATAATTAATTCAATTGGGGAAGATTGGGGAAGATTGGGTCAGATTCAAAAATTTTAGAAAGCCCCGAATTGAATATAATCATTGTGTAATATTCAGACTACACAAAGATAACTGCTCTTTTTATAAAAGTAAGGTCCAATTCTTAGAATATGTATTAAATATATTTGAGCAAAATGCACAAGTTGATAGAAAAAAAAAAGAATTGAAGTGTTTAATGGATACAGGTAGTTGGAATTATCTTTTAAACTATCATCTGTTAGATCTTTTAATTTAGTACAAAAATTTCTGCGTAGTTGGGTAGAAAAGCTATAATATAATTTCCACTTTCAACTAAGCGAAAGTCGCTTAGTTGAGAGAAAAAAATTTTGTTATTTGGAACATTCCAGCGAAAGTCACTTAGTTGAGTGGAATATTTTTATAATTTCTTAGTTTCAAGCGGAAGTCGCTCAGTTGAAGGTAATTTTTTTTTTATAATTTGGAAGTTTTAAACGAAAGTCGCTTAGTTGAAAGCATTAGTTGTTATAATTCCAATGCTTCAAGCGATAGTCGCTTAATTGGAAGCAATTCTTGCTACCTCGTAGATTCATCTTTCTATAGTAGGTACACTTTTAAAATTGAATATAGAATCGATAATAAGATGACACATGTTGACAATTTTAATAGAAACTCCAATACCGCACTGATCTAGAACTTTTCCAAATAATCTTACCAGTGAAATAAAGAGTAATACAAGCTAAAAGATTTCAGATCACATCACGAAACACAAAAAAGTGGATAAGCATGCAAAACGAAGATTATTAGTTTCAAGACGTGTCTATAAGCGAAAATTACTTGTTTTTTTTGGCAACAAGTGCCTATAAGCGAACATCGCTGGTGTTTTGTATTGGGGAAAATTTATTTTATACTGACTACTACAAGCACTATGACGCATAATACTTTGTGCCATAGCCTTTGCTACTGCTTCCGGTCATTGTCTCCATATTTGCCCCAGTCCCTTGATTCCTCGAGCTCCAATCTTCACCTCCAATCAGCTCTTTCAATATTTCTTGGTTCGTTTTATTTCTATCTCTCCGATCTTTCTTTTCTGCATTCTCAATGTATCTGAATTTATCGAGTTTCGTCATAGTGATCGTTTGATACATTATTTGAGGTAAACATTGAACTAGGTATGTGAATTTTAGGTAATTATGGGAGGTGGAAGACAATGCCTTCAGTCGTCAGTGCCAGATTCTACAGAAGATCCTATTGACACATGGTCTTGTTATAGTAAAGATGGAAGGGACCTGATGGGAAAATGGAAAGAGCACAAAGAATCACATAAGTATTCATATCAAATTCTAAACAATAACGAGGAACTAGATAATTTGGATATTAACAAAGAATACACCTTAGGTAATTTTATTCATATTTTTTATAAGCAAATCGTAAAAGTGAAATCAATACAGAATGCGTACAAGTAAGCAATTCGATTGTTAAGTATTACCGTTGAATGATTACACTTGATTAATCGAAAAGTGAATTCGTTTCTGACCGAAGCTTTTGAATAATCGATCCTATTCTGTAACTTATCTTGCTCCTCCCAGGCCTCCTATATCAACGGAGAATCCATCAACAGCCCAACCAAAGACTTAGTTTAGACATTCTCTCCTAAATCTCCGTTCCAGAATTCCGATCTCATCCTTCCGAACAGAAATGGAACTCTAAGAGGCCAAGTCACATATCTGAAAGCAAATCCCAGCTGCACAGCCCTCCTGAAAATTCCGAGGAGCATTTGCCTGAAAAATCTACATTACAAAATCCTCCATTGGAGACAGCATGATAACTGTTATCTTCCTCCACCAAAAGCCTCCTACTCTTAGCAACATTTCCGCCCAACAAAAGCGTCAGCAAACTTCTCCTTTGTCATATCAAACATCGACAAGAATATTTCTGACGACGAGATTTATGATCTCCTTGAAGACATCAACATCAGGTGCTGGAAAATCATCTCAAAGGCAACCAACTCGCTCACCTCTTTAATCAGAGTCATCACTGACTCTGAAGCCCAACCTCATCAGGCACTTTTTAAAGAAATTTACCTCTACGGCCTCAACCACAGATGCGAGACTTCTAGCGCAAACTCACTTCCACCTATTCCACGATCTTCCAAAGGAGGCCACTTGACCACCAAATGTGAAGCCAAGCCTTACACCTGCCCAAACTGTGGTATTCCAACAAACCTTCCTTCAAAAACTGTGTTAGCAACCAAGCCACATTTCATCCAAAATCCCACTCTCAAAGCCCGAGGAAACAGCACCCATTACTCTCCCAAAACCTTCAATGCTATCCGACTTTCCTTTGGAAGTCCAAAAAATGTTCGAGATAACTTGCGTTATCTTGCTTTATCACCTGATACTGTCCTACTACAACTACAACTGTCCAAGGACAGGGCAGCAAGGCATTTTTAAATTTCTCGCCAATCTCCTTACCTGGTATTGCTAGGTCATACGAGGTGATGTAGAGGATAGAAGCACTCTTTTATTAATTTTCTGGTAACATCAACACCCTGTACCCTTGTATAGATTTGATATCAAGAAATTTATTCACGTTCAAACGATTTTTGATATAGTTCACTTTTGTACAAAATTATTAACGAAGTGGAATATTCGATTTTTATATAGGTACAGAATTGGTCTAAAATCGGAATGATCATTTACTGCGTTTTCTAAAATGCAACACGCTGTATATTCTAGTATCGTGATGGAGTGGTATTGTATGTCACTTCACTATTTATCAAGCATTCCCTATACCTAATTGCCTCAATTTGTGAGTTATTGATGATACTTTCAGCCAAATATCATTTGAAACAAATATTAGGTGAAATTTTATTAGTTTGACAGTGGAAATATTTAACCGAAGATAATTTGGAAAAAAAACTGCAAAATAATCTGATCTAATCTGATCCATAATTAATTAATATTAGGTGAAATACCAGAATACATGACTACTTCAGATTTTTGGTGTATAAAACATTATAAAAATGACAAACTCAGTCAATTAGGTAAAGGGAATGATTAAAAATATTAGTGCCATACAATACAATACCCTTTCATTATAATACTAGAATACAGGGTGTTCCATTTAAGAACATCCAGTAAATGATCATTGCGATTAATGACCAATCCTGTACATAAAAAACAAATATCGCGCTATAATAATAATTTTGGACGATGGTAAAAAAATCAAAAATCGTTTGAGCGTGAATAGATTTCTTGGTATTAAATCTATACAATGGTACAGGGTGTTGATTTTACTAGGAAATTATTTTAAAAGGGCTCATATCTTTTTAAGTACCTGGTATGACATTGAAATGCCTGATATCCCAGAAACAAGAAAATCGAGGGGAATAAAGAGATGTGTAAATATACAGGGTGTTCCATTTAAAAATGGTAAGTTAGGTTCATCCTAATAATATGGGTAGCCCTGTATATTTGAATATATTCTTAAAATATAGTTCTATATATGGTTCAACTTTTATCTAAATAAATAAAGTTTTTTCGTATCTCTGATGACAAGTCAGTAATTGGACGTCCTCGCACTGATGCCGCACCCTGTATATTTGGAAAACTTTTGACTAATGGAAGGAAACTTCTATAACGTTTACTGGGATGTGATGTCACTTTCGTTCATTTTCATATTTAACTAAGGACTAACTCAATTAACTGTTTCAAACGTAATATTATTCTCAAACCGAGATGTTTGATAATCACATTTCAAATATTACACATCAAATAATATCATGATTACCTACGTAAGTTCACCATCGGTCTTGAATACAAGTGTAGTTTTTAGACTATGGATTTCTCTCTAATTACTTAAGATATTGTTAATATTACTGAATGCGTGAGAATCTTAAAAACAAGAGTTCCACTACATTTGTGTATACATTCACTTTTTTGTTTTAGGCTTTTATTTTTGTTCCATTCCACACTAGAGTTCTCCCTTTCAAGATTTTTTCAATTGTCTTGTCACAGGTATTTTCCGGTCTACCTTTTCCGTTTGTTCTGTGCTCTTGCCTGCCATATTTGTTTGACTACTCTGGTATCGATAATTTTCTGTGAGTATCCCACCAACTCAGTTGCCTTTTTTTAATCAATTTCAGCAGAGGTTCTACTTCCAATTCTTCTCTTATTGTCTGGTTTCTAGAACGTTGCATATTGTGATAGCCGAGACTTTGATTACACTTTTGTATAGTGTTATTCAGAAATATAATGAATAAAATTGGGCTCAACCCACCCCATGCCTCAGTCCGTTGTGTGTTACGAATGTATTGGATCTTATATTTCCACTCATCACATGATTTTCCGCTCTTTTATACAGTGTTTTGATATTTCTCATTAGCTTTTCGCTCACATTTCCTTTCCCTAGGTACACTATCAAATGCTTTGTCAATGTATTGCTTCAGTGTGAAAATATAATCTTGGCTGCACGTCCTTTTCGGAATCCACCTTGTGACTCTGTTAGTGATTGCTTTACTTGTTTTATCAATCTCCGGTTCAAAATTTGTTCATACAGTTTTAATGCGATATTCAGTAACTTTTTTCCTTCATAATTCATTCAATCCATGATATCTTTTCTAGAAAATTGTCAATATTACACCCACTTCCCAATCCTCCGGTATCTTCTCTTTCTCCCATATTTTATAAAATAGTATTCTGATTATGTCCTTTTCTTGTTTAATTAATCTTTTCAATCATTTCGGACGTTATCTTGCCCTGAGGCTTTTGTGGGTCTTTGTTATAAGAAAAATCCAGATGAGTTTTTGTAATAAAATTTGCTATAACAACTAATAATTAAGAAACACAAAACACCGATGCATATCAAATCCAATTTCCAATTTATTTTTAAAAAAAATCTTGCTTTTTTTACATTTAATTTTAATTTTGTTAGGAGAAACAAAAAATCAAGATTCCAGATTCTAAAAATCTAGAAGCAAACAAAAAAATACAAAATGGAGATGTAATACAATTACAAAATGAAAACCTTGTTCCTCTAAGTACATATTAAGTAATACTAATATAAGTGATAACAATAACATTATACCTATTGTAAAATTATTTGGATTTGGTTTGGTTGAATGGTTTGTTAAAAAATCTGTAAATTTTCACCATCTTCGATACTTTTTCAACACCTAGCTGATTTCGGAGCTTTGACCAAACATGACTAAAAGTTGAAAATATGCGTTCTATTGATGCACTTGAGGCTGGACAGCTATGCAAGTTTGAAAAGAAAGGGCACATATCAACTAGGTTTTCATACTTTTTGATTGAAGTTTCATTGTTTTCATTTTGTTTCTTTAAATCCTTTTGCTTTTGCATAAACTTATCTTTATTTAAAAGCCACCATTTGTACCTATTGAAATTTTTTAGGATTTCTTTTTCAAACATGGTCTCTGAAAATATGTCACAGTCAGACATACAATAACTTAAAAAACCAGGCACAAATTGCGGATACTTATTGTGCAGACACTCTTCAGCTCTGAAGCGATTATCATAATCTAAATCCGAGTTATTTGGTCCTAAAAAAGTTAATTTAATTTACATCACATTGGCTCATGGGCACACACAAAAAATACCTTGGATATCATCAGAATCCAGTTTTCGTTTTGGATCTGTCAAATCGGCTGGAAAGTGAAAGGGTTCCATTGCCTGATTAAATCTTTTTTTTAGCGCTTCATTATAAAATTTCAATTTTTTCTCAGAAATTAAATTTATCCAGGTTTCAACTGCATCCGATAGTCCTTGAAGAAAATCTAGGGATTTTCCAACAATTTCCAGCTGGTCCTTCAAATCAATAGCGTTTTTGTATAGATTCATGTCGTCTATTTCTTTTTAATCTGATTGTCCATATCGTTATAGTTTTTGGCAATGTCTCTGTATAAATGAAAATTTTGACAAAAAGTTTTCAGGCGTGCCAACTGAGAGTTCCATCTGGTATCATTCGGTAGCTGTTGCATTGCACCATCTCGATTTTTTAGAAGGCTGAGTGGAATATGATGGTTTCTAAAATATTTATGAATGTCCACTATATGTTTCATGCTAGTTTGTGGCGTGACAGTTTGCTCAACCCAGTTTAACTAATGAGAATTACAACCGTAGGTTAGTATATTTGGATTTTCCTCTTCGATTTTTGTTCTTAAACTTTTCATTTTATTCTCGTTGTCTGTCACGACAGCAAATTTATCTTTGTTATACTCCTGATTCACTTTTGTTATGTTTTCATGAATAATCTCATGACAATATTCAGCAGTTTTTTTTTCTGGTCCACATTCTATTGTACTCTGTAAACTGGATGACTTTCCTGTGTGAATGCTTACTGCTATAATCGAATAGAAGTATTTGAGGCATAAAAATACCTAGCTACAGCCAAGTCAATTTTACGTTTGGTTTCTTTTCCTGTTTTTATTAAGTACTTCAAGTTTTGCCTGTTTCAGTTTCTGTTTTGGTTTTTGATAAGGTTCTAAGAAATTTCTTTTACGCTTTAAAATTGAAATGCCGGAAGCAGAAGCAATGGTCGAACTTAAACAAGACATTGATGCTGATGTTGATTGCGTATTTTCATTGTCATTTATATTTAATTCCATTTCATCATTATTATCTTTATCATAGTTTGCAAAAGGGCCGCATTCATTTTTAACTAAAGGAAAAGATTGAATTCGTTTAAAAAAGCTACTGTGTTAGCGAAACGCATCACTTTAAGTTTAAATATAATGTGGATTTAACAAAATAAAATTGTTTGATTTCATAATTTAAAAGAAAAGAAACAAATACTGAAATACTTAATCAGGAAAATCCCTGTTGAAAATGAGTAAAATAAAATTACCATGCTATTTTTTATTTTACATTTTACGGCAAAAAAAAATATATTAAAGGTGTATGGTGTATCAATTATTAATTTATTGTAATTAGTAATTAGCTAAGTTAACACATACCAGGTTCAGCAGGGTCCACTGTGGAATTTTCTGAAGAATTGGTTGGTTGGTGTAAATATAATATCTTCATTTTCACTTTATGTGTCTGTGTCTGACAGTTCGGACACAGACACCAAATATTTTTTTCACTTTCCTAAGTGATTTTTAAGTCTTTCCACTTTTGCACTAACTTGCAATTTGCAATATTTGCATCTAGAAATATCCCCATCCTTGAACAACCCGTTCCATACATTGGATTGCCGTCTACCTCCTCCTCTATTTGAACCTCTCACAGATCCTCTTTTTTTATTCTCCAATTTTGACAATTTTTTATCCATTACAAAAACGTTTTACCCTTCAAGTCATTTATTGAATTTTACAGTACTGTAATAAATAAATAACAAATTAATTATTGTTTGAATAATAATACAATAGTGATAAATACTTGCTCACCTTAATTTAAAGGCGGCGCCATACATGCGGCATTCGGCGAATACCGAGCGACTGCTCGCCAAGTAGCGAGTGTGTGGACGGGTTGATCGCTACTTGCCGATGACCAATTTTAGTATTTGTGCAGTGCTCGCGTAGTTCCCGTTGTGTGTCGGTCTTTCGAAGCAAAATCAAAGGAAACGAATATTTGCCGTATAACGCTCTGAATCCGCATCAAACGAATGGCGAATATCTGGTTTAGGTGCTTGTCATTTGGCGCACACCTTGCCGAGTAACTCAACTACTTGCAACTTGGCGAGCAGTCGCTCGGTATTCGCCGAATGCCGCATGTCTGGCGCCGCCTTAAACTTAGTAGCAAGTAAAAACCAAAACACAAATAATCACCTGCACTGGCTGCAGGCTAAACCCAAGTGAAAAACAATAACAATGCGAATCACTGCTGATGGTCTCTACCGTGACGACTGGCAACAACTGCACCTGCACACACAACTATTCACCCCCTCATAACAGCTGTGAGCTGTGAATCTCCGAACTCCGCGTTGGCGCGTTGTAAAACCACAGAGTACACCATCTAACAAGAGACGAAAGCTTTGTCGGTTCCTTTGAAGTTGGAAATACGTCGAGACTGACAGATATACTACTTGATACCACAGAGTACACCATCTAAC
>CAJUYH010001092.1:0-52857 GCA_910591685.1 Galerucella tenella
AGAATCACTTCCATGGCTGCCGTTGGGCATGTTCTCATTGCTCCTGTTTGTTTGTTACAACAGATTGGGAATTATTTGTGGAATATTTTTTTTAAAAACACACAGAGTGGAAATTCGTTGGAATTGAAACATGTTGGACATTGAAAGTGAGCATGATGCTCAATTGACCTTCTCCAAGTACGTCATCGTAACGTATTTCTTTCGCACTTCTGTATCTGTATCTGTAAAGTAGGGAGGGTGAGTGTAGGCTGACAGCACTTAGGCCACATGTGACCTATTGTACATCCTCCCGAGAAGTTGTCCTCCTAGGTCATCGTCCATCCTGTCCTTTCCAAGAAGGAGGACAGGTCACTAGGAGCCATCTCCTTTATATCGGCAGGTGTAGGCCAAGACTCATCAAACACACACTCTCTTATTGACAATAACTCCGCGGAAACTCGCATAAGACATGCCTGACAGTTTCATCAGTAGTTTCAGTTGTATCATCTTCAAGCATAGTCGTAGTAAACAGAAATATCCTGAAGATATCTCCATTTGCAACACTCAGCTACAATAGTCCAATTATTCAACAAAATTCTTAGGTTTAATATTAGATGAACACCTAAATTGGATAGAGCATGTAACTTATCTGTGCAGTAAACTTATTAAGGCATGCTTTGCTTTGAAACAAATAAAAAATGTGGTTGATCAGAGATATCTAATTTGTGCATACTATGGTTTATTCAATTCCTTGATGTCTTACGGAATTATATTTTGGGGTGGTTCACACAGTAATGAAGTCTTCGTTATCCAAAAAAGAGCAGTACGAATGTTGGGTAATTTAAAATTCAGAGAAACATGTAGAGGACACTTTAAACGTTCAAAGTTATTAACAGTGTTTGCTGCTTATACTTATGAATGTATCTTATTTGTTCTTAAGAATAACCGTATTTTTGATAAATGTCTAAAATTTCGTGATAATTTTATTATACCTGTACATAGAACTGCTCTTCTGGAAAAGGGATGCTTTTACAATTGTATAAAATTTTTATATTACCAATGGACTTAAAAAATATAACAAAAAAGTGACATTCAAAAAGGAAATGAAGCAAATTCTAGTTTCTACAGAGCCATATTGCTTGGATAACATAAATGAAGCCAATATCCGCAAACACTACAAAACATGTCAAGTACCTACCCGTGTATTGTTGTTGATTGTACGGTTTTCATATGTTTGTAATATTTTTATTTGATTCTTCATATTATGTACTTGACATGTATCACACAATTTTGTAAATATGTAACTATGTATTCTGTAAGATTGTCCCTGGTATAAATAAATAAATTTCGAATTCTTTTTTCTCAATTTCATCTTCCTGTTCACACATCCTGCATAGGGGTATGCTCACTAGCCCCATAGTATGGAGGTGTTTCCTTAGTTGACAGTGGCCAGTCAGGAATTCTACTGTTAAACGTAGGTTTTTCCTGGTCATCGCCAAATATTTCTTCGGTGCCAGCTTCCCAGGGTCGCCCAGGGTGATACTGGCAAGACTGTATCCTTTGGTTCTATCCAATCTCTTAAGGGATTGAGCATGGGTGTATCGTTTGGCTTGTTCCGCAATTGTCGAAGTCGTCAGGCCGTAGGTGTCACTGGGTCCTAAAATTTCAAGTCCAGCCGCTTCCCTGGCAAAAGAATCGGCAATACGATCACCTTTACTTATGTCGTGTCCTTTAACCCACCTCAGGATAATATTGTTCTTTCGAGCTTAATTCTAATATAACTTCAAACCGAATGATACCACATAGTACCTTTCTCAACAATCGCTTTGTCACACTTCCAATATATTACCAAACTAATACACTCTATTACACAAATTTACCAAAATTTAAAAAAAAAAGATAACATGAATAGAACTTTGAGTTGATTTTTATATTTCATCCTTTATCGTGCCAATACCTTGAAGCCATTATAGTGCGGCAATATACCCGTTAATGGAGGGCTGAGATTTCAAAACATCAACCGCTTTTCTTTGTGAAATTTAATTAAAAGCTTATTGGTAGCGGCAAGTCTTGCACAAACATCAATCGATTCTTTCATATCTGCACATTGTGTCCAGAATATTTTACATCAATATTCGTAACATTCTCTTTATCTTTCCTGGGCGGGAGAAAATATTTCCCATTTTAAGTGGCTGACACGGTGGCAATTAATTTCCCAAGTTTTCCACTAATGGTCGCTACGTGCCTCTTCGGCTGTGCTAACAAAATCGGAAATTTTGAAAAAGTATCTCCGCTTTAATATTCTAATACTAGCTGATACCCCTGTCTCTTCCGTTATGGCTTGATCGATAACCGTAAGGTATGGGGAAAGGATTATCAGAATTTACTAATGTATCAATAGAACCTTCTTTCGTAAAATTATATTTACACAATTTTCGTACATTATTCATTCACCTTTAATGACTATTATTTTCACTCTTCAACACTATTAAAAGTGACAGGTAATCGATCAAACTGTTTATTTTCGGAATGAAGTTCCCACGTGTTTTATTCAATAATATAACATTTCCTTCGTTTTTATGCGGTTATAAGAAAGCTTCCAAATAATTAAATTAGAATAAATATATGAGTTGAGCGTCTTAACTACGAGATCTTCGGGTATTTTCCATGTAATTCTCTCTTGACTTCTTTATTTTTATACAGTGTGACCCACTTAAGATCGCAATGAATGTAATTTTGGGGTGACATTCACTAAGACCTAAAAGATCTATTGTGCCCTCTTACTTCTACTAAGTTTCTGGGGAGAGTCTCAGAAACTAGTTGTTCCTCTAGTCCCATTTACCGGAGGAATTTCAGGATGTCTGCAGGCTTTAACTTAGGTAAATATTCACCTTCTATCCAGTAATCTCCCAGGTGCTGTAATCTGGGATTCTGAAGTGCTATGCAGTTGGAAAGTATGTGGATGGAAGTTTCTTCTTCCATGTCACAAAATCTGCATTCTTCTTCCTCCACTATTTTGACCTTTTTCAGGTTAAAACTCTTAGCGCAGTTTTACTTTGACTTATTCATTCATTTGATCTGAACAGGTTGTAGTCACCCAGAAGAGTCTTAAGTCTTAAGCCCTACTAGATCTTTCCAGTGGTCAGATCTTCTCTTTTTCTCGGCTTCACCTATTCCTTCCAATATTACATTGGGACTGATTCCGCAAAAGGGTTCAGGCCCCCAGAAAGGTATTTCAGTCCCCCTCTTTGCTAGTTCATCTGCTATTTGATTTCCTTCTACTCCAGTGTGTCCTGGAATCCATAGTAAGGTATTTCAGTCCCCCTCTTTCCTAGTTCAACTGCTTTTTCTTTTCCTTCTATTCAAGTGTGTCCTGGAATCCATAGTAAAGTGACTATGTTGTTCTCGCCTAGTTCATTTAGTTTGTCTAGGCATTCCCACACCATTTTGGAACCGATTACACAAGAGCTCAGTGCTTTAATGGCTGCTTCACTATGCGACATTATGATAATCCTTTGTATTCTGTATCCTTTATCAATATTGAACTGGGCACACTTTCTTATGGCGTGGATTTCCGCTTGAAAGATACTTGGGTTTTTTCCCAAGCTTTCAGAGTGTTTGGTTCCTGGCCCGAACACTCCTATCCCAGTTTCTTCTATTGCTTTTGAGCCCTCTGTGTACCATTGAATGGCATTCTTTCCCGAGATCGCAATACTCAGTGATAGCTTTAAGTTGACGTTTCATCAACTCTAAATACTGGTGGTCAGTGGGAGTTGAGAGTGGTTGCCTTCATGAATGGTGGATTTGTATTAATAACTGAACATATTTCCTTTACCGACCTTTGCAAATCACAATCTATAAAAAGAGGGATCTACAAAAGGTATTAAACTTATTTAAACCGATGTACTCGAGTTTGGTAAGGCACTGTATACAGTTTTTCACATGTGGAAGCAGATAATTAGTGAATTATGATACCAGACAATTTTCACAGATGTATGTCTGATCTGGCATGGAGTTCTAGAACACGCTGTGCAATTACGAATAATTTGAGCCTTTAGGCTAGCTACAATCGGTTGAAATTCTTCAAGAATTCACAAGATATCACCCTGTATATTATAACATAGATTGTTCGACTGAATTTATATTTTCATTAAAAAAATATTTGTGAATTTATGTTACGTTTAGGGGTTTTATTATGTTTTCTACAGCCTAGGAACATTTTGTTACAATAGCAAGGTGAAGTGTAGGACAAGACATCCTTTAATTTGACTTATTTTATCCGTCCCATATAATTTGCCACATACCAATTCGCCAGTGACTAATTTTATTACAGTTGGGGCGAAGTGAACTTATTCCTAATGGCTCCATCTTCTAAATTGCTAACATTTATCTAGTGAGTTAGCCATCCCGTCTGCCCAGTACACCTCTCTTCTTACTATTGCGGTAGGGCAATTGTGGAAAGAGCGAGGAATATAATAAGGGCCGTTTTCTCAACGTAATAGATGGGCGTCGTAAAGTAAAACAGTAGCATGGCGAAATTTCTGAGCAGTATTAAAATAATGGCATTATATTTTCGTTTCATTCAATGAATATAATTTTCAGGTGATTCTCCATCACCTTTTTGCTTTCACATATACTATTCAATTCATGAAAATGATAAAATTTATATTATTTTGTTATTATTACTGTGTATTTTGTAATAATTACATTCCATTGAAAAAACATTGTTTTAAATGATGAGCTCAACAAATTTGGAATTAATTGGAAATAATTTTCAATCTAACGAAGGAATACAAATTACAATTATGCGTCCTTTATTTGAATTCACCATTTTGTGTCATAAACAATTTCAATGTAGCTGACATATATACTGGTTTTGAGGCAAAATTATTCATATACCTAATAACAATACCACAGCAATTGAAATATAATACGATTCATTCCATTTTCGATGTTTTCAATAATCACTCTATCTGAGATAGAAAATGTTTTTTTGCGCGATCGATCTTTTTTGTTTATTCATCGGTTGTAGGTTGTGTTTACTGGTTTCTAAGTCTAACACGTCGGTAAGTAAATTACTTACAGACGTCTCAGCCCTACATACATTCAAGTGGTCCTTAATAATATATTACTTCATTCATTACACAAAAGAAACAAAAAAAATAAGAAGATTTATATTTTTTTAATGAACAGAATCGAACAGAACAATATGAAAAGTAATAAATAGCTTGGAAACAATTTCACCAAAATGCTAATTATATTTTTTGCGCGATCGATCTTTTTTGTTTATTTACAGCATCGGTTGTCAGGACGGTAGATTGTGTTTACTGGTTTCTAAGTTTAACACGTCGGTAAGTAAATTACTTACCGACGTCTTAGCCCTACATACATTTAAGTGGTCCTAAATAATACATTAATTCATTCATTACACAAAAGGAACGAAAAAAATTAGAAGATTTATATTTTTTCAATGAACAGAATCGAACAGAACAATATAAAAAGTAATAAATAGCATGGAAACAATCTCACCAAAATTTAAATTATATTTTAAACTTATCGAGAAGTATAAATGTCACTTTTGACATTTCGTTCATTTCGAATAATATTCAAATTATTTTATTCGAAATTTATTTCAATAGGTACTATTGCGCAAAAAATGGTGTAAGCATCTCGAACGTTAAGGGTAATACCAGCAAAATTGGAAACTTCAAAATTGGAAAATTCCAAACATTGCTGTCGACCGGTAAACAACCCTTACCGTTCTTAATACTTATAAATAATATACTATGAAACTGATCGAGAAGTATAAATGTGACGACTTGTTTATTCGTCAAATTGACCTCTTTTTCAGGCCATTTGGTATCCAATTCATGGATTGTAAACTTATAAAGCAGAAGCGTTCCACATTTCTCATCTCATCTTTCTCTCATATGATTTGTAGCAGATAAATGAAAGCTACTTTACATGTTTCTATATCATTTTATTTGCTCTAACCATTGATTATAATCTTCATAATATATGATTTCTTTTTCATTGATATGGTTAATATTTCTATGGTATGAAAAAGTATTTCACTTCGTTATGTGATTTTTTGAAATAAATAAGCTTTCAAATGAAAAACGAAACGTTAAGAAAAATTTCAATTTATTTGTACCTCTAAATATTGATTGTTTATGCATATAATAGATATTTACGTAATTAGTTATGGAAAGAGCGAAATTGTTCAACAAGCGTAATATTTGCCAAAACGAGCGCTAGCGAGTTCTGCAAATTACGCGTGTTGAACAATGTCGCCCTCTTCATAACGTGTTTACGTACAACGTTTTATCTAATTCCGCGCTTTCATAGTATTCAATAAAATCTTCAATTACAATGATAATATTGAAGTGGAATCAAATGGTGTTAGAAGTATTGTTATTACTATGATGTATTCACCCAGAAAATTGACTTACAAATAACTGTGTCCTGAATAATGTTTTCAATGTTTATAAATCTCAAAATACTATTGAATTAAAATAATGGGTTAATTGTACAGTTTAAACAATGAAATAATTGTCAGTTTTGACAGTACCTACCTAATTAATAAATTATTCTTTGGAACTCATGTGGTATCTCTATGTTGAAACATAAACAGTTACGTAAAGTTTTTACATAACTACTTTTCATAACTGATATATGAAGGTTATGAAAAATGTGACGTTACCTAACGTCAAGGAGTGACGTAAAGTGTCACATTTGATAGCGGAATTAGATAAATGTAAATTTCGAAACTGATTGGAGTAATAAGAGTTAAAACTTTCATGTTTTATATGATTGGCTCCAATGTTACACTTTACCTTATTCATATCAGTGAGACCAATCATATGTCACCATTTCGTTATCGCAGATTGGCCTTTGTTATGCCTCGAGAGACCTTGAATTACACCTCTCAGTTAAACGGTATCGATATGATCTAGAAGGTTCAACTGCTTAGCCATTAGGAGGGACCGCTCATTCTTTCACATCTCAATGTCTGTCGGGGAATATAGCACCAGAAGTAGTTGTTTCTTCATAATTGAACGATCATTGTTGTTTGGAAAATAGCAAAAACTTTGTGAGGCTCTATAAACTCAATCAAACATAGAAATTCAAATGAGAAGACAAAAATTGTATTGAATAATTCCCAGTTTCATTTGTTCCATGAGATCGAGTAGCATTTGAAACTCAAAATGGAACATATCGTATCCTACATATAACTATGGATTCCCGTATTTTCCAATCGATCGGCAAATACCTACATCTGCAGCTCCCTACATTCCGCTTCTAAATATATCAGTAATTTAAAAAGAAATATAGGAATGTATCACACACAACGATCGAATATATTTTTTTATGAAAGCATAAAAAGTTTGCATCAGCCGGTGCCAAGGTGCAGGACGAGAAAATGGCTTGGAATAGGAAAAAAATTCACATTTCAGCGGTGAATGTTTTCAGTGAATACGTTGGCAAGAAAAAGGAGTACTTGAGAAAGCAGGAACGCAGAAATATGGGGTTAGTAAAAAAGTAATAGAGATAAATGGACGGAAATACTCCGAAGCCTTGGCTTTTATTATTTCTTAAATCATAATTCCATTAACTAAATAGCCATATTCTCTGACGCTTTTTTATGTCTGTTATTAGATTGAATTCCTAATTTTGTCGACTGGGGTTTATTGTCAGGTAAATATAACTTATTGTTGTTATTTTAATCGAATTTTTTCATAATTCCAGAAGAACACGAGAGTGGAAAATGAATATGACTGACGTTAAATGCGATATCCATACAATATTTCCACACTCTTATACTTGGATGTTATTTTTGAGTTTTTTTTTCAGATTTTTGAAACATTTATGGCCACTTGTACCGAAATTCAAGGGTTCTTGGTTAAAATAAACTTATCAATCTGGAGAAGTTTTGTTAAATTACAATCTGTTGGTACTAATACCTAACAGTCTCGTCAGACAATGATCTTTTGAGGTTAGATTTCGGATATAAAAAAAATAGATGACTGATGGTTGTGTGTGGGGCGTATAATTAGAAAAAAATCTTCACCAATACTTTAAATTATTTGAAATGTATTCTCTCAATGCTCAAAAAGAATTTTAACAAAATAATAACTGTGCCAGTCGATTTCTTGTCCAAATATACCCCCATTTGGCCATTTAAACTCGTCTATTTAAAATTTGCCCCTCAAACGATTAATAGTATTTGTAAAGCTCTTGCTCTTGAATTGTATTCAATAATTTTACATCGACAATTTATAAAACTGAAACAAATGTTCCCTGTAAAAGGGTCTTTTGAGGCTGCTACCTTAAAAGTTCAGTTGAATATTCATAGATTTGTGGTATTTACAATATATTCCTATCATCCTCAAGGAAAATGTCTCCTTCCAAAAAATCCATTTTTAGACGCACCGAGTTATTTTTTGACGTTAGTCACATCAGTTTTGGCCTAAAGATTAAGTGGGGAATGGGAAACAATACCAGCGTGGTTCAAACAGAACTGGCTGGTATCCCAATTGCCACAAAAGAACTAACCAGAAGAGAAATTTCTGGCAAAAACATAATAATCTGCACAGATAGTAGACAAGCCCTATTATCCTCGAACAGACAACGTGCTATATCGAGGCTAGTACTAGAGTGTCACCAAGATTTAGCTGACGCCTCGGTAGATAACAATATTATCCTGAGGTGGGTTAAAGGGCACGACAGGAGTAAAGGAAATCGCACTGCTGATTCTTTAGCCAGGGAAGCCGCTGGACTAAAAATTCTAGGACCCAGTGACCTGCGGCCTAACGACTTCGACAATTGCGGAACTAGCCAAACGTTACAGATGCTCAATCCCAAAGGATGCAGTCATGCCAGGATCACACAGTGGCTTAAAAGAGTTTAACCGTGGCTTAAATTGCGATGCAAGCCAAAATTCTAAATTAACTAATAGTTAAATTTTAAACTACTGTTATGATGACGGTGCAAGTGGCCATTAGGACGGGTATTATAAACATGTCTTGACTTTGAAATTAACAGTCAGTTAACTTTAGGTTTTAAAATGTCAGTTTTATAAAAGTTTCATTTAAAAAAAAAAAGGAAAATAGTAAAAAAGTAGCCTGGAGCATAGAGAAATATTCTATATGGCCTAGAATTTTGGCATTTTCACTTTAGTTTTATGGTCTAGTTTTGATATGTCTGTTTGGTGTATTTGTTATTTCGTTCCCAGTGTCGAATTTATATTTTATTTGTTTCTGTCTGAATGGATAGACGAGTCATAAACTTTTCCAATGAGGAAATTGAATCTCTTCTATCATTAGTGTAGTTTTGTTTCGTTCGACAAAGTGAAATGGTCCAGACGATTACTAAATATCCTTTATCGCCGAGTGCCTTCAACAATATTCATAGCATCTTCTTCATCGTCGATTAAAAGTTCCTCAAAAATATCCTGGATACACTCTGGAAAATATTTTCTTGAATAAAAGAAAATTTTTTTAGGATAAACAAATCTGAAGTTTGAATAGAGTCAACCAAACAGAGGTGTTAAAAGTTAAAATTTCGGTTTGTTTAAAATTTCAAACAAGAGTTTGGTATCATTCAAACTAATCGTAGTGTTATATAAGCATTCAGATGATTAGATTCAAGGAAATTATATCTTCAATCCAAACTCCAAGCTGTTTACTTCAAACAATTAATATTTTAATATAAACAATTAATTTATTTAAAACGTTATGACCATCTCTTGTTTTGAAAATTGGGTTGTTTATTTTAAACAACTACAAGTTTAAATGGAACAATACATTTTTTAAAACCTCAAAATAATTTCTTTTGTGCAAACTCGAGTTGTTTAGCTAAAGAGTGTTTGTGCAGCATTGATAAAGTTCTACCGTTGAATGATAAGTATATAGATATTTTTTCACTCAACGGTTCTACAAAACTAAATCCAAATTCGAAAAGTGTAGATTACTAAGAAGGTAATTTAAGTGAAAAGTCTTGCTATCTGTCCAAGCATATTTATTGAAGAATTATAATAACACAAACATAGAATCATTGATTTTGAGTACTACTACTACTTGTAAACACGTGTCGAAATATACAAAACTTAAAAAGTACCTACATACATATAGACGAATTCAAGGATTAATCTATGTAGACAACTAACCCGGTTAGTTTTGTACTGGGATACTATGATTGCCACTCAAAACACAAATATATACATAGCAGCAAAACACTCCCTTAGGTGGGACAATTCACACACATCCAGTAAATCCAGAACTTGGCCACAGGTTAATGATGAGATATTTTTTAATCTGTGACTTGGCAGTAAATGTTCAATTTTAAAATATAACCGTTGTATGCATACAATACATACAAAACACCATAATATAAATAAATTGAACTTTTAACGGGTTTTGTCTCTGATCTCATGCATACAATACCTACGGTCCACGATATAAACACACCGATATATTCTTTGAACCAATTATATGCAACAATGTAGAATAACATTATGGCATCTATACTTTCAAAGCAATGATTCATTATCTATAAGAATTTTATATTTTGATTTAAACAAATTTATATATTTCCAACAAATATTTCCTTAATATTTAATAATTGCCATATTTGAAACAAATAAATGTGAACTTTAATTTCAAACAATTCATAATCTATATTTAAACAGTTCAAATTTCTTCATTCAACACCTATTGCTTTGAGTTAAACAACATTTGTTATTATTATAACATTTTTATTAAATAAATGTAATTGTTCCATCCAAACCAACCGTTTTCAGCGTAAATGAATATTCTTTAAGTTAAATAATTGCAATATTTGGAAGAAAGTTATCCAAATAGTAATTGCAAACAATTTATAATTTCAATTCAAACAATTTGAATTTTTTAATTGAACACTCAATTCTTTTGCATTCATTAAAAATTGTTAATTCTAAACAAATCATTTTCAAACAAATACGTTTACTTCAACCAAACAATACTTTTTCAGAGTGTATCGTTTGTTAACATGAACATTGCAAAATTCATAGAAAACAAAGTGAAAGCAATTTAAATATTCACAATATAATCAATTAAGGTTATAAAAGCCAAATTGTTGACAGAACCGACACACCAGAGCAACTATCAAATCACGAAAACCTGGTTTTTTCATAAAGTTACTTTAATCCTCCGTCATTTTGAAGTTAACTATAACATGTGATGTCATTCTACAAGTTAACTGTTACTTATATTTCAAAATAGTTTCATAATATCCACCCAGTTATTTCAAAAATATGTAAAATTTTTGGCAGCCAAATTTTTGCAATTGTATAAACCGGTTATAAAATCTTTTTGGTACGCCCATGGTTACCCAGGGGTTAGTGTAAGGGGACGTAATAGAAGCGAAACAGGAATAAAACAACCCATCTACTTAACATTCATTAACATCTAACGCAGAACTAGAAGTACTACATATTGTTGTTATGTACAACTTGTTGCGAGGAAAAATTATTAACAATATTCTCGATAGAATTGAGAGTTTAATTGCAAAAACAGCCGTTTTAATCACTATTTGTGGTGACCGGTATTCAAAACTAGGTACATTCAACAAACAAATTTCCCATCAGATTCACCTTTGAATAGAAATATAACGTGTATGCTATGAATTAAAACTTTTCAAATGAAATTTCCGCTCACTTTGCTCCCGCTATACATTCCAACTTTCCATGGAAATTATTCAGAAAAATAACCTTATCAAAAATTTTAATCTGCAAACTTTACAAATACGCAAAATGTTAAACGCAAACAAACTTCGGTGTTTGGTGTATTTATTCCCATACGGTCATCCATTATTTATAGGTCTTTGGATTTTGTTAGCTTTTATTTAAAAGAGACTTAATGTGTTGTGACCTCTCCAGAGTGCTAACAATAAATTACTGTTGAATTATTCAATATCTACTTTAGCTTTACAATAAAAAATGTACCAAAACGAGAACTTTTGGTGGTATGTACGCTTTTCTGGAGCCCTCTTCTACCAAGTTCCTAGACTAGATTTGTTAAGGTGTTTGCGAGCTTTTTAGATTAATTATGGTCCTCTGAATCTAGAAATTATATATTTATAATTATAGAGATTGTCTCAGCACTACCATATACCGCAAAAGTATTATAATCTTTAAAAATAATTATTGTATTTAAATACTCCATGTACTTTTTGAAAAAACTATAGATTCATCGCTTGCTGGCTGTATTGATCCATACTAAGGACCTCTATTATTAATTGATGATATAAATAATCAGCTACAAGTAACAATGCTTTTTTTATTATATCCTAAATATATATTAAAGGTCTACAGATAAAGTAATCCCTAGCGCACCCTCTATTGAAACAAAAGAAATAACAAGCTGTCCATTTCTGAAACAAACGAAGACATCGGGACAATAATTTCATTTGCAGCGACCGCATTTCAGCGACACCTCCTTTTTCCTCCTTTCCGAGAAAACCAAAAAACTATTAAACTGGACGTAAACGTGATAAATGAAAATATAAGTTTTCACTAAGGCCATTAGATACTAGAAAATGTGACACATTTGATATCAGAACTTTTTATAGTCACTTGGAAAAGCTCTCCAGGTCAAGTTGCTCTTTATAATACAAAAATGTGCCTGGGCTACACACGTAGTGGCAATTTAATAGGACTAATGTGGTTACATTTTTAGATACGGCTTAGAAGTGGTAGTTTTCTAACAAAACCGACCATTTTATGACAAGTGTTATTATAATGTTATATTTTGATTGTGGTATTCATTATTTATTGATTTTATTCAATAATTGAATGGAGATTTATTTGATTTGTTCCAATATTATCATTTCATCGTTGTTTTTTTGTTTTAGGTAAGCTAAGTTCAAGTACTCCCACGTTAGGTGAGTATTTAACCTACTTTCTTACGTATTTTTTGAAAGTTTTATATGATAATACGAATCTCTAAGAAATCAAAGGAATAAGCTGTGATATTTTTGTGTCTTAATACATGTATTGTTGGAATAATACCCTTCTTGGTGTGCGTCATCGATTGTGACGTATATCCGGGTTTTCGGCATGTCGTTTATTTTATTTGCTATTTTGACAAATAGATAACCTTAAATTTGATAAATAAAATCATCAGGATCGTATTCAGCCAAATTCGAAAAGGATTTCTTATTAATAATTACCAGCTTCTTTTTCTAACTGAAAATACTTGAGAACATTCAAAATGCTGATCATTTCAATATAAGTATGTAACAATAAGATTAATATTCACTTTTCATAAATAATAATTGACCGTAAGCAACAAGTGCAGACCTGGCGAGAACTGTCAGTGTGACAGTAGAAAAAGACGTAAGACAAATGGCCGCTACGAAAGTAACGCCTTCATAGTATTGTGAATTCCCGATTGATAGGTTGCGCTTGCGCGTAATCTAAACATCAACCAATCAAATTTTTGTCAGTCAAAGATTAGGATAACGTTTGTAATACATTAAAACGGTTCTTTATTGTGATATTTTGATTACGTAATGTGTTAGAAGGAGATTCACTATCGATGACGCACACACATTTTTCTTAGTGAGCATTCATGGCTAGTGGAAGACTTTTCTTAACACATCTTCTGTGCTGGACAGTTGATAGAAGACTCTCCACACATCTTCTCCGCTTCACGGTTAATTGAAGACTCTTCACACATCTTCTCTGCTGGACAGTTAATAGAAGATTATCCAAAAAATAGCGCCAAAAAAGAAAATTGCCGGTTATAAACAGCCATGATTTGCTGAATTCTAAACTGGAGGCGGGGCAAATAATTAACGGTCAAATTCTGTGAGAGTGGTAAAAATGAACACGTGTCCCCCATCAAACAGAAAATCGGCTAAGAAATATCAACAGAAAAGGCCATAAATCTTAGAACTAAGGGTAGGGACGTGTGCAATTTGAAAACAATTTTGTTTTAATTTTTACATTTTTTCAGAACGGTGGAACGTAGAAAGGGGGTTTTAGCGATATTCGTTTTATAGACAAATGCGTAGAAAAAGGGTTTGGAAAGAAATTACTTGAAAGTTAATGTTAGTTAATGAAAGAAGTAGATACAGAAAATAACGATAGATATTCTATCGTTACATACATCACAAGAAATGTCTAATTCAATATTCAACAAACTATGTACACCTGAACTAAGATCTAATTCAGTTTAAATACTTAAAATAGACTGTAGTTTCCTATTGAATTGTTGCAAATCGTTTTATTTGTCTCTCACTACATCCCTGTTGTTCTGAATCAAAAATTTTAACAAAATGGTCGCAAACTCGGCGTCTGTTCATGCCGTTTTAAATATATTGCTAAAGTTTGGTATATTCTCTATCAAAAACATATGACTCTTTTTATTAAATTTAGTGAGCCACCAGCGATGTACCATTCCTAATGGAAAAGGGAAACTTTTTATACATATTGTTTTATTTGATGATAAATCCCGGATAATATATTGCAGAACAATAAACACAAATCATACAAAATAAATAATAAATGGGATTCACTGCGAATAAAACAAATGATACTATACAGCAGAATAAACTGTATTATTTGTAGTCTCATCTACGCAAGGGTGTATAATTTTAAGTTCACCTTGAGATCATCCACGTATCTTTTTAAATAGTGGATGCTCCTGTTTTTTGGAGTGCTGGAGTGGCGAATAAAGGAAGGGCAAAGTTGAAAGCCTTGTCGCTAAGGCGAAGTGGACAGTGGAACGTGAAGATTCTGGTATGATACAAATGATACCACGTTATCTGGAAGTGCAGGGTAACTGTCCACCAGCACCTTTAATAATTGGAACAGATGTTGGGGAGAACAATGCCTTGGATGGCTCTAGAATAGGCTGGTTACAAGCTGCAGAACTCCTTCAATAAATAATTACGGATGATACGACTTGAAACTAAGGACCAGCCATATCGAAAATTGAACACATTTTTGTTCATGCAATTCAATTATTAGATGAGGAAGAGGTTACATAGACAGATAAACGTGAACATTATAGAATTAGAGAGTTTCTATAAGATGTAGCAGCCTAGTCAAGGTCTTGATGGCTACTTTAATATACCTCTACTTTTTGGAACTTTAGTTCTTTACGTCAGGTTATGTTTGAGCGACCGGGGGTCGCGACGCAAAAGATATGACCGATACGTTACGTTATGTTCCGTTGCTTCGTTATGTGCCTTGCTTGCGTGCGTGTGCTCTCTCCTGAGTCTCTCTCTCTCGTTTACGAAGCAGCGATTCATATGCCTCGGCTGGGAATCGAACCCGGGCCGCACGAGTGGAAGACGAGCATTCTACCTCTGAACTATATTAAAATTCTATGCAAAGTTGGTATTCGCAGTGCTGGTGATCTACTTGAATTTGTTCGGATAAATTTCTACTATTATTTCCATAATCTTTTTTGCGCAATTGATCTTTTTTGTTTATTTAGAGCATCGGTTGTCAGGACGGTAGGTTGTGTTTACTGGTTTATAAGTGTAACACGTCGGTAAGTGATTTACTTACCGTTCAGACGTCGAAATAGTTATTTTCCTAACAAGTGCGGAAAGTGATACTTTCCCGCACGCGACTGCAGTTGACCCGAACGACGCGAAGCGGAGTTCGGGCAAGCGTTCAAGGGCGGGAAAGACACTTTACGCATGAGTTAGGAACATTATTTTTTCTACGACCGTATATACAAAAAAGTATATCAACCCATTTTTCAAAATTTATTTTATTTTAACTTACATATAAAAAACTTAAACCAAAAACTATTATTATTATTATTATCAATTGTTATTATAAATATTAATATTAGAAACACAATTTGTTGCATTCTGTGAATTACTTAAAATTGCCGGTCCAGTGGAGTTGTTTGGTATTAACTGGTGAGTGAATGACGTTGATGAGGATGGCATCGTTTGCAGGTCACATAAAGATGACGATGAAGGTGACGGCAACAATTTTAAGTCATTTGTAGATGAAAGAATTTCATTTGATATACTTTTCATATATCAAACCCGGGTGGTTTGATAGTTGTTTTGTGACACTACTTTAAAGAATGTACAAGGTTATATCAACATATATTTTCATTATTTTATATTTTCAGAAAATTAAAAATGCAACAAAAAGCTAGAAAACATGTTAATTTTATTTGATGGACTATTTATATTCACCTGGTGTAAGAATAGTTATAACTTCCGAAGTAAAAAAACTATCTAATAAGGTCAAAATTTGCATAATTTTACTTTCCCGCACTAGTGCGGGAAAGTGACACTTTCAAAGCTAAAATGCGTGCGGGAAAGTGGGTTAAAGCGCACGGTAGTAGAAAAAAACAATTTCACCAAAATGCAAAATATATTTTAAACTGATCGAAGAAGTATAAATGTCACTTTTGACATTTCGTTAATTTCAGAGAAATTTAAATTATTTTATTCGGAATGTATTTCAATACGATCGCGCAAAAGCATCTCGAACGTTAAGGGTAATTACAACGTTTGCATGTAGATTCCTTTCGTAAAATTGGACAAAATGATATGAGGATTAAGGGGGAAGTATTTTTGGCAAAGAATTTTGAAGTAATGGATGTATTGAAAATTAAGAAAAAAATATATCATGTATTAATGTTGAACTTAGAGTTCTCATTGAATAAAAACTTTGAAATGCTAACCAAATTTTGTTGAAAAAAATATGAAAAATACACATATTAAGCAAAGTTTAAGCCCTTGTAAAGAATTAAATATGGATTGAATGGAAAAACTAATTTAAAAGGGGTCTAATTTGAAGCTTTATGAATACTATATAAAAATCTCAGAATCCTCAAATTACTTATGACCGTACAATTCCTTATTGAAATTCGGTTGCTACCACCAAAATATCGGATAAAAATCCATCGCTCGCTTTTCTATCCTTCTATGACTGACATTGTCTCTCTGCTTCGGTAGTCGCGTGCCGTTCCATTGTTGATACAACGCTCGCCGGTCTCGGCGGTCTCCCAGTTCAGTACTGACGAAGCTTATAGAGTAGTACGTGAACCAAAATCCGCTTGGACCGCTTGGCTACCTACATGTTGCGGAGCTTTCATATTTCTAATAAAATTTTCGTTATGTGAACTTAAACGTGAGGGCGTAGGGAAACAAAAAAATATATAAAGCATAATTGTGCAAGGTCAAATTTGGTAGATGCCCCTTAATGGGTCTAGCACATTTATTTTTCGAAATACAGGGTGTTGAAATTTTGAAAACTTGAATGTTTCAATTCGATAACTTTAAAATGGATGGATCAATTAATTCGACATTTGGCAGGTTGTTTTTAAATGTAAAAGGGCATATTTTGATAGAAATAGTAGTTTGTGCAACTAGTGTGGATATGATGGCCATATCGCACGAGGACGAAGTTTGAGCACGACGCCGTAGGCGGAGTGCTGAATCGTTCAAGTGCGATATGGACAATCCACACGAGTTGAACAGCATATATTTTCTACAACCCACTTAAGAAAAAATCTAGAAAATAAAAATTTCTATAAACTGTAATATAACTTCAAATTTAACAATTCAATTTTATGTTTCCACTAATTTTTTTGTGGTAAACTTTGTATAATGCTACGGTTTCCCTTTTTAAATATACGATGCTATTATAAGTAGATGTTGCCAGTCGGACATCCTGATGAAGGGTACCGTACCATTATCTATGATAATGAATAGTCTTCTAAATATTTCAAACGTCTACCTGTTGTCGTTATCAACAATTAAAAAAAACTTCTTCACGGGCACTCGAACCCGGGTCTACCGCGTGAGAGTCTGGTTTGCTTACTGCTCGACCACCGAGGAAAGTGCAAAAAGAACAAAAGTTCCTACCGTGTGTCCCGCGACACGTTCTACCTTTTTTACTGCCTTTTCTCATGCAATAAAAGCTTCGCAATAAAAGATTAGTTAGTTAGAATATACAAACATTGGTAAAGTTTCAATACGCAAGAAGCCTTTTGTAGGCACTGTTAACTAGACATGTGTGTGTTCAGAAATTTCGAATGGAAGAGAGAGAGAGAGAGAGTCAAAATCGAAATCAACGATTTGCAAAAAGTGTGCTTCCAACCCATTTTATCTGCCTGGTGTATATTTCACAATAATCTTTGTCAATAACTGAGGACTACTTTCACAGGACCGAGCATCACTGTGAAGCTCCAAGATTATCAATAACAATTTGTATTGGATTGTAGTCGTGAAAACTGTGAACTTTTCTCTACAAATTCATCAGTTGGACTTAGAAATTATCGATTAAGCTCACGTTTAGCACCTCAAGATCTTCTAGCACTTTTGAATTGGACTTATCTTATTCGATATTTTTTTGATTTTCTGGCAACTCTGCTGTCTCATTACAAACAATTGTCGCCAGCCATGTTTAAGTTTTGGTAATGTTTCTCCTGAGCAGCTTGTGAATCTAAATCCTCCAGCTACTTACTCGATCACACACACCATCAAAATCAGTCAAACCCTCCAACATGAACCCGATTGCAGTCTTGAATTTGACACACTGCGTACCACTGATGACAATGTCATTAAAATTTTATGTGGGATCCAACTCTGGTTGTCAGTTGAAATATCGATACAGTTTCCCAGTTTTTTCGATATGAAATTACAGAAAAAGACGTGATTTCAAAACACCGTAACGGAGAAAATAAAAAAACAGTTTTGTTATTATTGGCTACGATTTATGTCAGGCTGGTTTTTCAACCGTCTATTTAATTGAAACCCATTTGGAAATAGACGGTGGAAGGTGATTTAAAAAATCGCATACCATTGGAAGCTATTAGGGAAAAGCTGTGAGATCAGCGAGTTCATTCCGATAATCTTAAGTGGATAATCTATCATTATATGCGAGTAGCCGAATCTTGTAGTTTTTCCGTCTTTTCTTTTATTATTCGTCTCACAATTGTAGATAATGGGGAGTCTGCACAAAATGAATATCGACTGTAGCATGTAGCATTAACGATGACTGATGAATAGTGATTGAAAATAATACCTTGTGTGGAGAACTAACTCGTACAAAAAAATTAACTCAATATTTGTTACTCAATTTTTATAAATGACAGTGGTCAAGTTGGGAACAATACCTGACATCATGGTGTAATAGAGAAGAAGGTGTGTTACCGCGCACGACCAATCAAAAAAAAACTTCCAAAACGCCGCCATTTAACAATAAAAACACTCACCTAATGTTCCAATGTTCAGAGTTCACAATTTATCACAAAAACGAACGATTACAACAAGTAATATTTGGTTGTGGAGGTTATAGTTATGGCAGTCATTCAAAACATTAAACATATGATTGGCAATATGGCGGCGTTTTGGAAGGTGCGCAGAACATGACGAAAATACGTCTTTCGTGGGAGCACACCTTCTTCTCTATTACACCATGACCTGACATAACTTAGTTGATCAGCTCACCATATTTATACAAAACTATCTGTTGTTATCTTTCGGAAGTGATAAAGATATGTTTAAGTGATGAACTTGATTAATGTGCACCTTGTCTTGTACTATTGTACCGAAGAGAACGGTACAAGCTTCAAAAAAGGCGTTAACGTCATTTTTTTCACTTCTGTATCTGTATCTGTAAGAATTTGAAGGGTGGGTGACCCCCACAGCACTTAGGCCACAGCCTACTTGTTTGAAGTAGGCGATAACGTCGCCGGAAGTAATCTCCCTCATGCTGGTTTGTGTTAGCCTGTACTCGCCGAATACGGAAAACCTAAATTGAGAGAGTGTCGGACATTCACAAAAAATGTGTTCGACAGTCTCATCTTCCTGTTCACATCCTCTACAGAGTGAAGTGTCAGACAGACCCAGTCTGTAAAGGTGTTTTCGTAGGTGGCAGTGACCGGTCAGTATACCCGTGGCTGTCCGAAGGTTCTGTCTGTTCAGTCACGTATTTTTTGGCTACTTTGCTGTCCGGATACTGCAGCAGTTCCTTGGCAAGCCTGCAACCTTCTGCATCGTCCCATCTACCCTTAAACTTATCAAAGGAGTGTTCCTTTATTAGGTCAATCAAAGCCGACGCCGACAGACCAATGAAAGTGCCAGATCCCAAGAGTTTTTGGGAGGCTGCTTTTCTGGCTAGTGAGTCGGCAATGTGGTCACCTTTAGATTTACTGTGCCACTTGATCCAGCATAGAGTGACTTCGTTGTTGCTACAGGCTTCGATCAGGGACAGGTGACACTCCAGTACTAGGCCTGATGTGATACGTGGTCGGTTCAGGGCTAGTAGTGCTTGTCTACTATCCGTAAGGATGTGAATTTTATTACCTGTGGTGTTTCTTTTGGTAATCTGTTTTGCGGCGATGTAGATAGCAGTGAGCTCTGTTTGAGCAACGCTGAAATTACAGCCCATCGCCCATTTGATGTTTAGATTCAGAGATCTGGAGTGAATTTCACATCCTGAGCCCATATTGGTTTCAGAGCCATCCGTAGAGATGAGGAGTGCGCCTTCTTCTGATGTGTCTTGTGTGTTATATTTAATGATTACCTTGTAGGGCCTGTGGAAGGCATATTGTGGTGAGATTGCGTCCGCATTTGCCTGCAGCAGTGGGACCTCATTGAGTGCCTCACGCCATAGGTTACGTCTCAATCTACCAGATCCTACGTCAAATTGTATACCGGTAGAGCGTAAGCGTGTCATGGTCATCAAAATAACCTCCTTGATGTGTATGTCAAAGGGGAGTGAGACCAAGGATCACCTCCATCGCTCTGGTCGGTGTGGTTCTCATGCCTCCTGTTGTATTGAGGTATGCTGTTTTCTGAATTTGATCCAGCTTACGGACGACTGTCAGCTGGTTTGCTTTAACTCACCAGGCAATCGCGCCGTACGTTAGCATAGGTCTGATGATGGCAGTGTAGATCCAGGCAGTAACCCTGGGTGACATTTCCCAGGTACGGCCGATGGTTCTGCGACACTGTTCATAAGAAATGTATGCTTTTTTTACTCTGTTTTCTAGATGAGAGTTCAATGTTAACTTACTGTCAAATGTGACACCTAGATATTTCACCTCTGATGAGAACTTAAGTACGGTATTCAGGAGCTTTGGCACTTGATGTTTTGCAAGCTTCCTTTTTTTTCGTGAAGAGTACCATTTCTGTCTTCTTTGGATTTATTGACAGAGAATGGTCTTTACACCATTGTTCTATGATGTTGAGGGCCTCTTGCATTAGAGCACATAGTATCTCCTCAAATCTTCCTGTTAGCAGAATGACTAGATCATCTGCATAAGCTATTGTGTAGAGGTTGCCATCATCGAGGCGGCTGACCAAGGAGTCTAACACCATGTTCCACAGTAGTGGTGAAAGTACCCCTTCCTGTGGACACCCTTTACAACTAAGCCTACGCTGATTTTTATTACTCTTTTTCAGAGCATATGTTATATATCCAGCCATTTATGGTTTGGGGGATATTCTTGTTGGCAAGTGCGTTCGTTATCTTGGGAAAAGTATTTTTGTCGAACGCACCATCTATGTCTATGAATACACCCAGGGATCTTTCGATGCGGCCCGCCACAAGGTGAAGAGCCAAATCGATTGATCTCCCTGGAGGGTATGCATGTTGGTTTGGGTGCAATGGGTTTTGCGTTATCACTGCATCTCGTATATATCGTTCGCACAGCCTCTCCAAGGTCTTCATTGAAAACGATGTGAGGCTAATGGGTCGATATGCTTTTGGAGTAGAAAAGTCCATTCTTCCTGGTTTTGGTATGAACACAACTTTGACTTCTCTCCAACCTTTTGGAATATACCTCAGTGCCAATGAGGATCTGAGGATTTCTACCAGGTGCGGCGTTAAAGCATCCAGGCCCCACTGAAGTAGAGCTGGATAAATGCCGTCTGTTCCTGGTGATTTGAAGGGGGAGAAGCAAGAGATAGATCGCCTACCTTAATCTGTCCGCGCTGACGATCTGTCGCGCTATCCGCCAGTCATAATCCGTCGGGTTAAGGTATTCCTCATCCTTCCATGTTAGCGTGTTAGCAGTTTCGGAGTCAGGAAATTTTTCCACTTAAAACCGACTGGAATGATTAGGCGATCCAGATTACGTGACTTTGTGGCAAACAATTTGGACAGCTGGTCATTTTTTATTGTCTTTTCAATGGTGAACAGTTTTCAAGAGTTCATTATTGTACTTTATGTACAGTAGAATATTCTCTGGTTACATGTAGTTCAACTAAGAGTCCATAAGCAACAATGGGTTAGCAAAGAAACAAGTATGTATGACGTTTTTTCTCTGTAACTGTTGAAGGGAAAAAGTAATACACTAAATGTATACTTTTTCTTCCGAACGCATTGTTACTTTTATAATATTTCCCATTCGCTTATGCTATCCTATCAAGAAAAAAGAGTAATTTTATCCTTATTTATCCCTAACTTCCCACAAATATTTTGGATTTGTATAGTTCCTATCACGATTCAACTGACCACAAAAGAATGGATTCTCGCAATATCTGAACTAGAACTAATAAATTCTCCAGCTAACATTCGTTACAATCAACCGAGACCTGAACTTCCGTCTGAGTGTCAACTTCAAATGAAGGAAATTTCGGCAGAATAAAAAAAATTGATGATGAATTACTGGCGAAACGTCAACTGTAAGCTAATCGTAATTGTAATAAATGGAATACATTTTGCACAGCGCGTTTGGAATGTTCTCGAGATAAATTTGAGTTCTCGGATTGCTCCGAAAGTATCAAAACTCTGGGGACACATCTAGGTGAAGTAAATCGGTAGATCTAATCTGAGCTACTTTCGACAACTTTTAGTTTCAAACGCGTTTGAACTGGTGTAAATGACTTTAGAGATTGGTGAAACGGTGTTTGTGTAATTTAAGGGAAAACATTTACACATTTCAGGGACTAAGCTGAGTCTTAATGACAGTTTTTATTCTCACAGATTGTTCAGAAGTGATAATCAGTTACCCTCCCACTCCCTTATCAGGTACACACTTCCAAAGTTCTATATTATCGGATTTAGCACTCCCTCCTTAACAAAATTCAATTTACTTCAAGCGGCTGCCATTATTTTTGAATTAATTACCTCCTTGACTGGATTATCACGAAAAATGAATGTTTTTATGGAGGCACAAATTAAAAAACGATCACTTAAAAAATGGCAACTTTATTGGGCTGAACACGACCTATAGAGAACAATATCAAGTAAACATTCATGACATGTCTTTAACTGACACTTTGATTGTCAAAATAGTTTTATAAAAGTATTCTATTGAGACATGGACGAAAAGATTGATACTGATATTATATTTGATGATGAAACTGACAAACAATCTGGAAGATTGGAAACTCCTCGAGAAACTAAGAGCAGTGTTATCCAAATAGAAAATTCAAAAGAAACATCTATATATAGTGAGGAGCAAATACGTTTTGAAGGTTCGAAGGAAATACAATCCACACTTGTTAAAGTCGTGGAGGATGACGTTATGTCGAATACAAATTTTTTCAATTCCGAATCAACTGAAGAAGGTTATAATAAAAAATCATCAAGCGAAGATGACATGATAAAAGAATCTGTTGAGGATTTGATTTCTTATTCTGATTATTATCCTTTAGCCGACATTTTACAAGAAAAGGGTAACGAATGTTTATTGGAATATGAATCAACAGAGGGGCTCACTACTGAACGAGAAAAAACTGATCAAAAGTCTGCTGATGAAATACCAAGTAAGTGCTTATAAAATATGTTGAAAAAAACAGTAATAGACAGGAACATGTTTATTATTTGTACCAGAGCCTCTTGCTGTTTAAATTACAAACCAATTTCATATTTATATCATTGGAAACTATAGTAAAGGCCAAATGAAGTCGTGTTCACGTCACCAAGGTTGTAGTTCTATTGCGGTAACTCGGTAATAACCTCACACTTTCATTAGGTGCTTTCGATTATTCACTTTTGGCTGCTGGTAGCAGCTCGTAGTGACTGAATTCCGTTTGTTTATTACCGGGCGTGACGCCAAAGATTACAGAATAAAATATAAGATGTTTCACTCTAGGGCGGTTTGATTCAAGTTGCTGTCCCAAACGGACGCCGCTTTCATAAATTATGTTTACGATTCGCTTTTGTTGTCAATAACGAGACCGGTAGATACCTAAACAGTTTGAAGAGCTTATTTTATTTTAAGCTATACAGGGGTAATTAGAGAACTATATATTTAAATTAATGGGATTCTTTATCATAAAGGTTTATATTTAAATGTTAATAATTTCGAAAAATGTTCGGGATATAAATTTGAAAAGGTGAGTAAAAAATAAACTTGAATTTTTAAAATGAATCAATTCACAGTTTTTATCCAGCATCAAGTTCAAGTTCAAGTTTTTTTTATTATTTCCATAGTAAAGTACATATTGATAGTAAAGTGATATTTGTAGTTATACCTAAACATACATAAAGACACCTAATTGAGCATTTCACCTAGGCATGTCTGCCTGTTTTGTTACTACTCAATCAGGTAGTATTTACTCTGTACGTTATATATTTAAATAGCTAATATTGAATACAAAAAAAATAAGAAGAAAAAACAAAACAAAAAAAAAACTAAATTACAGTGCAATTAAAGTTATGAGACGAACAAATGTAGACAATTAATAAAACTAAATAATGGATAATAAAAAGAAGACATACTCACGCAAGGAAGTAGTAGACAAGACCATGAACAATACCAGTAGTTTGTATGTTATTAAGTCATTATATCAAATATTTCATTTTGGTTAGTTATCAGATGATTTTTCAATTCAATTTGGAATTTCTTCAATTTTTTTATTTGTCTGAGGTGAATCGGGGTTGTATTGTAATTTTGTTATACTTATTGATAATATATCAGATATTTATCATGAATTAAATTAAATATACTCATTAGCCACCAAAATAATGGGGCCACTAAATCTTAAATTTTAATCTTTAAATAACGCGTATTTTTTGGATTGACAAGTTTAAAACAGTAAAAAGAGGAGCAGCTGCAGGTTCTTATTAAACAATTTTATAAATGTTGTAAAATACTGAGTTTGGAGTTTGGTTTATGTGTTAAATTTAATCTATTGTCTCTCAAATCTTTCAATATACATTTGAGAGTAAAATATACAGACTCTGGTGTAGAGACTCGCATAATATTTGAAGGGAAATTGATTACATGGATGATGAAAACAAAATTTAGTAAATTCGTTCAAAAGGAGTTGACCAATTCCCCTTTGGTTAGCTATAGAATTGAATGTTTCGATAAATATAGTTTCCATCGCAATAACGTTCTCAACAATGTCCCTTGATGGTACACATAAGCCACTAAATTCATCTTTCTTTGTCGTGTAAGCTTTTAGTTTACAGAAAAAAGTTTCTCTGTTTATAAAATTATCAGCCGAATGGGCAAACTTTAAGCATGTTTCACATGAATGTTTTATTAGACATTTTTTTAACAAATACCCCGTAAATACACTAAAGAATTTCCTTCTGGGCTTGATAGATTTTGGTAATCTGTTGTAAACACTTTTAAAGGCACATTTTTAGTTTCTGTAGAAAAAGTGTACTGTTCTAGACATTATTTCGATAGCTCAGAACCAATAGTTAAAAGAACTACGTCATCCATACAGTTTGTGCCTTGAAAATGATCAAAAAATTTCAGAGAAAATAGTTTTTAAAACGCGCTACAAAATTGTACGCGGTAGAATTTTTGGCATTACCACAGCAACTTCGTATTTGGCCAAAAAAGTTTTCGAGGCTATCCTGATTGAGGTTTCGTGTAAGTGAAAATTTATATCCTCGTCATTTTAGAGTTTCCCATAATGACAGAATTGCTTAAATGGTTATTTTTTATCCAAATATAAATTTCAATTGCTTAGTAACTCTTTCATTCAGATAATTGGAAACCTCGAGTTTATCAAGTAATCAAGTAATTAAAATATTTAGTGTTTAAGCTTTGCTATTCAATAGAAAAATATTAATATGATTTTTTGCTCATTTCAACAATTAATTAATAAATTTAAAAAATCTATACAACACAAATATAAAACACGAGCAACCAATTATAAACACCGTTTTAAAATAACAGCGCTCGACGGGCGACGTCCCGTATAATATGCCAAATTAAATGCAAGTGAGGACGTAGCGACGCACTGTACCATCCAAGTCACCAGCGGCATCGGTGTTTTACGCGATAAATTCGAACGAGTGAAACATCTTATATTTTTATTCTGTAATTTTTGGTGACGCCTAGTTGCCCCTCAAGCACATACCGAAAAGTAGGAGCTTCAAGTCACGGACATTAAATATTTGACGTTTGTCCGGTTTGACGTTTATTTACAGGTTAAGATTGTGCCGATTACGATTTAAACCTCACTAATAATATCTAAATATGCAAAATTATATTATCAACAACATGATAATTGAAAACTGTTCTTCTAACAACACAGGAAATTCATTGGCATTGACACATGACAACTGGTTTTGAGGATCCTAAGAAATCGTGTTCGTTTTGCTTAAAAGTCGTGACGACTGAGGCGTCACGCACAAGTGCTTGAAACCAAAATAAACGAAAGCAACAATTGTAGATCTCCTCACTTCATAAATTTCATATAAGTAAATAAGTTGTTTTCTGTCAATTTCATATTTCATAAACAGCCTGACAGGGCTGCGAATGCTCACTACGATAACTTAAACTCAACTTTATCTGGCTTTTACTGTAGTATTGGAGGTGAACGATAGTTTTGTTGGAGTTTTAGAGAGCGAAGGAAAATGGTTGGAGCAAAAATCCATTAGTATAGACTCCCTCAAAGTTGACTTTAAGTCCAGATCATCCCATCTTAGTGGAGATTTCGAGGTAGGCCAATTTCTGTTAAAGCTAAAACAATTATGTGGAGGGTTATTTTTAGAAATTAAATTAGCATATATAGGATGTCCCATTATTCAATAAATCGATTATTAAATGATTGAATAACATAACACAGCCTGAAACTATCATATCTGATTAAAAAATGTTTAGAGTCCCTTTCAGAATTCTTGGAACAGAGATATATACAGAGTACTATATCGAGAGGAAATAAGATGTTTTTTCCCCGCTCCCTTTTTCCTTCCTTCTTCCTAAAATGACCGAACTTTTATGCAAAAACGTTTTACTGAAATATTTTCCATAGTTGAAACTACAGCACAGAGTGCCACACTGCCACAAAGTGCTACTTAAGCGTCCCTTTTCATATGTTTGAGTTACTGTAAGGACTTGATGAACATTAGCATGATATCATATCCTCGTGATATTCTTTATTATCCTTTCCATCGCCTTCAAACACAACTTTACTTCAGACCTAAAAAGTATATTATATAGATCTGATTCCTTTCAAATGCCTATAGTTTCATTTTGTTTTTTCTTGAAAATTTCAATTGTATCCCGTTTATAAGTTCGTAGCTTCCTGAACTATTCGTTTCTTTGTGCTTATTGCAACTCCGCTGCTACCCTTTCTTGCAATCATTCTAAAGGGATTTCAAGACCACTTTGTCCCTATTCCCATCACATGAATTTATAGTCGTTATATATTATTTCACGTCCCTGGTCATTACGAAAATATGCCGAGCCAACATACGATAAAGTTAATATATTAAGATTGAATAAAACTGTTTACTCACAACCGAGTAGGATGGTTTTTCTTCTATTCCGCAGTAAATTACATATTACACACTATTTGGTTGCTATAAATCGCCAAATCCCCTAATATATTTGCCTAGTCTACATTTTGTAGTATCTTCTGGTTTCCGTTACTGTCTTCCCCCGAAAAATTCTCCAAATTGAGTCCATACAGATTTTTTAGTACGCATAGTGAATTTCCTTCATTCTGATTCCGAAGAGCTTTTAGGCATAGTGGTGGATAGTGTGTAATCTTTTATTGGCTATTATTCACTTGGATGATTCCAAAACCTACATTTTCGAAGCTTCATCTGCATGAAGACACTCATTGAAGGATATACTATTCCGCAATTGTTGCAGATTTCCATCAGCCATCTCGCTTGAGAGGAGATACGACATCAATTTCAGTATAAATAATAAAGTGGTCGTGGATGTTTTTCTAAGGCAAGGAACACAATACTCCTCAAAGTTCTTAAAGTTCAGAAGTTGAGCAAGCTTGATGAAGACCCCAATACAGCAATACAGATTGTTTGTGATAGTACGCCAGAAGCACTGTTTCTGAAGCTGCAGTAGCAGTCTTTGGCACAATTTCTTGGATTATTGATACGTTGCTTCCTATTTTTTTGGCAGCAGCGACAGACAAGCAATTTTTGCTGATTCTTTTATATCCATTTGACTGTTTTACACATCACTAGTTCCTTTTTTGCCTTAATTTTTCATAATAAACTGTCAGGTTGACGTTGTTGATAAACTAATAGTGCTTATAATGCGAAAATAAGAAAAAATCTCATATTATAGTAAAAATAACTATTATCACACAGGGATTGCGAAAAACTGATGATACTTGGTTATTGTATGGCCTTACGATGCCAGTTCAATTTGAAGAGGAAGAAGAAATTGAGAGAGAAGAACAAGAGGACATTGCAGATAAACATGTTATAACTGAGAACGATATTATAGATAGGAAAGAATACTATGAAAAATTCGCAAGTTTCCAAAAATTTAGAACAAAATTAAAAGTATTGAATAATATACTTCAAAGAAAAATAGCTTTGTACTACAGGTAAAACATACATAGTTTGAATTTTCTTGTAAAAGACTTGAATAATGATTTTTTAGAAAAAGACTCAAAGGTCACGTTTTGAGAGAAACTACTTCGCCGTCTGAATGGTTGAACTACGTGAGAGAATACATGTTCAAACTTGATACATATGAAAAACTATTGAAGAAACGCGAATTGCAGCACGGTACAATGGAACTACAGATCGAGAACCTGAGGATTAAAAAACAAATAAGGCGACAACAGCTAGAAAAGATATTCGATGATATGTTGAAAAGGGAAATTCATATTGGCACTGGTTTGATCTACAAAAAAACTGGAAAGGAAATTCCCGATTGGCTGATCAATCAGTATATCAGTCGACAAAAAAGTTTCATGGCAAATCTATCTGAATTAAGGGCAGAGCATATCAAGTTGAAGTCTATGGTTGTGGAGAAAGTACAAGCAATTGCCAAATTAGATAAAGTAGATAATAATCATAATTTAAATAGGTGAGTACTACAGAGAGGAAGGGTGACGTTGTCGTACTGCAATTTGTGTAAACTGTTGATAGTATTGGTACAAACTTCTCCACTGTTACAGTGGACATAGAACAAACCTTTTCCAGTATATTAAAGCATGAAAACAATCAATATGTTTGAATATTTCATAATATTTTTTCTACACCCGTACAGTTCTTCATTGTCTATCGGGTGTAGAAAAAATAGCGTATGCAACTCTCATGTCATGTTTATTAAGTCACCAACTTAAACCATACGAAGCTCGCTTTCGGCTCTTTTCGTCTCCCGAATAAAACTCGTGTATTAATAACCTTCAGTACATGATCGTTGCATAATATACTATTATAATGTATACACTTAATATAACTCACCTCTGAAATTGTCGGCCTCACTAACGTTCGGCCATCAAACATTCAGACTCGCCACAAAAAGTGCTTTTGCTCCGAATGAAACATGCTATTTTTTCCGCAAACGGCATCCAGACTATAGAACTAATTAATATTTAAATAAAAATTCAAAACGATTGCAACGAAGTTGATAAATTCAGAGAATAATAATTATAAAACTGCGCACTACATTTCCGTGGTTACTGGTTTTGTGATTGCCAAGTCAAAAACAAATTTGACAGTTCAATAATATTTTATAATGTCAGAAATAATGTAAGTGATTTAAAGCAACAATTGTACTGTGCATTTTTGGTAAGTACTTGAGCATCAAAATTTCGTTTGTTGTAGTGAAGTGTACTAAAATTTTTTTTGGATTATATTATGTCGGATTCAGAACCCAACTGTACACCGCCCGACGTTGTTAACATTGCTAAGGCAGCTACGAATGATTTAATTCCAACTAAGTCAAGTAGAGTTTATAATCATGTATACGAAAGATTTCTCACATGGTGCAATGATAAAAACATTTCAAACTATTCGGAAAATGTGCTACTAGCTTATTTTTTTGAAATGACAACTAAATTAAAAATGAAGAGTTCAACAATGTGGTCTCAGTATTTATTGATGAAATCATTACTGAATATTAAACATGAATTAGATATTAGCAAATATATGAAACTACGTGCTTATCTGAAGAAGCAGAATGAAGGGTATACTCCCAAAAAGTCAAAGGTATTCACAAAAGACCAGTTTGAAGATTTTTTAAATAATGCACCTAATGAGCAATAAATAGGAATTAAGGTTAGTTATAATATTCTAACCTGCATAAATACAATCAAGTTTTTAAATACATACTACTTTTAGGTTGTTCTAATAATGGGCGTATCTGGAGCATGTAGATGCGATGAAATGGTGAACATGACAATAGACGATATAAGAGATTTAGGATCTGTTATTCATATAAAGATTCCTGATAGTAAATCTAAAAAGCCACGATCGTTCACAATTATTGGAGAAAAATATATAAATCTTTACAGAAAATATACTTCTTTACGTCCACAAGCTATGGAAAGCCGACGCTTTGTTTTGAAATTTCAAAAGGGAAAATGTTATCGCATGGTCATGGGAATTCATACAATTAGTAACGTACCCAAAACAGTAGCAACTTATTTAAAACTACCGAATTCAAAAGATTACACCGGCCATGCGTTAAGAAGAACTTCAGCTACTTTGCTTGTGGATGGAGGAGCTGATATTACTTGTTTGAAACGGCATGGAGGTTGGAGGTCGAGCACTGTCGCTGAAGGATACATTGAAGACTCTTATAAAAAAATCTTGATGTCGAATTCTTCTTCACTGTACCTGGATGCAGCTTCTCATGAGCGAAATTATGTCGACGTTGATGTAACAGATGCAACAACAAGTAAGGAGTCACGGGAAATTTTGTCGATGAACTCTTTCAACTCTGCACAAAATTCGCATGAATTGGAAGTGAATAAATCAGGTAGTGCATTAAATATGTGCGGTGCAACCTTAAATAACTGTAATTTTACTATTAATAATTATTATCGTTAATGAAGTTTAAAAGTTCAACTAATAATTATTTTCCCTGTTAAAAATTCTACTTTTTTGTACGGCCGTCAGCGTACAAAAAAGTACTTTTTTGTCCGCTCACGGCCGTACAAAAAAGTGGCGTCTGTGAAATCATACTCCAACATCATGAATTGACGTTGATAATGTCTACTTTTTTTGACAATTGCGGAAAAAAATGTTTAGCCATTTACAAAAACAGCGGGGCTTGCAAGATCCACAGCTATTGTTGCACCTTTACCCACAGACACTGTGCATATATAGTTAGGTGAAAGCTATTTCCGCTTCTGAAACGTTCTCTAGGATAATATTTGAACTAATGAAACTTCTTGAACAGCAAGCGTAATGGGGTTGCATAATGAGTATTCGCAAGAGTCGAAAATTAAAATGTTTTACGTCTCATTTCCGTTTATATGGCATTCGGTACAGCTGGAATGAAAGAAAGTGGATACATTGTACCTATATTTATTCCATAAGGATGCCTTTTTAATAATAGAAAAGCATTTATATTACTTTCCAGCTGAACAGAATTGAAATGTATCACTGCTATTTCAAATGAAAATACTACAATACTATCACATAGGTTTAGTTTCCAACTTATTAAAACATTCACACAAGTTAGTTAATTTTTCAATACCCACAGATATGTAGAACTGAAAGAAGAAAACCGAATCTATTTCGATAAGCATGAAGAAAGAGAAGGGGAGATGATTAAATTGAGAGCGCACTCTATGAAAACGTTGAGCTGCTTAGCTCATATCAGAGAAAAATGTGCTGCAGTAGATAATGATAACGAAGATATGAATAATGAAATGTGTAGGTTAGAGGAGGTACGACATTATCATTTCTTATAACAGCAATGAAAATTATAATTTATCGATCCAGGTGCTGTCTAAAATCCATTCAAACCAACACACAACCAAACATGTCCAATGCTTAAATTTTTTTATGCTTCATGAACACTCTGTATTGGACAATGCTGGTCTTCTTAATGAACTTGAAATGTTTTGGCTAGGAGAAGCAGATGCTCTGGCTTCTGCTTACAATGCTGAAATTATTCCACATTGGTATCAACTGTACTGGAAGTATTAAGCTTCAATAGTGTAGTCTACCAATTTCCAAAGTATTCATTCTCTAGTATTAGCACAGTATATGAACGAACCAGTATGTTATCTCGTGACGTCACACTGACGAGCTCTCTGTGACCTACAACGTCGTTAATTATTTATTACAGCTTATATTTTTACGGCTTTTCGGTATTATTTTTATAGTTTATAAGCATTTTTTTGCAATGGATACCATTGAAAAGAAGAAATCGGGTAGTGTGTGTGTAGTTCGTGGATGTAACAATAAATATTATAATTGTGATGGAATGGATACCTTTTTCCAAAGGATTCACAAAGGTGAGAAACTGTTTGTATTTTCATACGAAATGTATAATACTTTATTATTTGATCTTCATATTACATTTATAAGCCTTAGTTTCATGCATTGATTTAATTTGTTGTTTTTGTTTCAGAGCTAAAGTTTGGCTCGAAGCGTGTGATAGGCCTGACTTGATGCCAAAAATAGAAACTATACAATAGTGGTCATCGTTTATGTGGTGCTCATTTTGAACCAGATATGATTATGCAACATCATCAAAGAAAACTTTTTTCAAAAAAGGCTATTCCAATTCCAATTTTGTGGTTATTTAATTAAAAAATGTTCGGAAATTCATACATGCAACGTATGTGAGACGTATTCACAAGCGTATCAGAATTTAAACGATTCGTCTTTATACTGTTACCTTGGAGCTTATGAAAATACGAATGAGGATACTTTTGAAAACTTGAGTATGCCGCATGTAAATTTTGTACAATACATCTCATTATTAGAAACATTATACCAAATGAATTTTGAGAAGTTGCTTCAGGGTACGACTATTACACATTAAAATTTGTCAATAAAAATTTTAAAAATCGTAACAAAATGAAAATGAAAAAAGACTATTGTTTTATTAACTCATCAGTGTACCGTTCTACAATATTTAAGAAAAAACATTTAACACGTTCAAGTCATTTTAAAACGTATGCACCTACGCCTATGGTGAAATGAATCGTAAAACGATCCGTTCAAGGTTATCAAAAGCTCTGGCAATTTATGAATGAAATGTATGAGAGATATACTACTGGTTGGTTCATATCTTAGACAAGGAAAGAGAGTGGACGCGTAACCAGAGTCGTAAAACTGTTACCGCCTGCCACATCGCGGATGGGGTCAGCGGCGTAACATAATGTTTGTAATACATTTTTTCCAATGTAATAATACCAATTTGTTTTGAGAATGTATGAATGCTTGTTAAAGGCACATCATGGGTTGGTATCAATGGAGGGAAATCAATAAATTAATCTATCATAGAAATGAACACCTAGATTTAATCTTGAGAAATTTAAAAATTGGTTACTCACGCCACTGCTATAATGGTCGTTTTGAACATAGAATATACGTTATATATGCAGATATTTAATGAACATTATCAAAACTCGTCATCCAAATACTAGTACTAGTTGAATTAAAGACTGAATAATTACATACTTAAAAATAATTTGTCAGAGATAACTCTTTCGTCATTTAAAAGAAACAAAACTACATAGTCCATTGTACATATAATTATTTGTTCACCTGTTGTATGAAATTCCGATCTCCTTTTTCTCGCTTCGACTTCGGCATCCGTAAGCACAACAATTCACCTTTTTTAATTTAAAAAATAAATCACAATCTCAATAATTTTCACTTATAAATTCACGAAAGAAACACACGCCGTTTTCGCTTTGTCTGCCACATATAAAATGGCGTCCAGCAAAAGTGTGTGACAGATCGCAAGTGTCAAATAAGGCGAAGTGCGGTATCCATATGCTTCCCTAATCTAAGGTTCATATACTGTGGCATTAGGTTGAAAGAATTTAGTGGGCAATAGGTTATATTTGTGGTTAGTTAGTCCGAACAGTTAAAGTCTCACTGTATAATTATTTTGCGTTCGAATGAACCAATCCTGGTAAATTTTGCTACAAGTCTAAAACTCCTCTTACAGTCCAGATATTCAATGTTTGCTTGCTGGCAGCTGGCAGCTGGCAGATTTTGATCCTATAAATTATTTGTGGCACACTTCCGCTCAAAAGTGTCTTTCTGTAGAATGGAGAACTATTATAATTTGAAATTGAAGAATGAACTGGCAACTATGGGAATAATTGAGTGAATTAATGATGGCTTGAAACTTTCTCACAAATTGGTTCTATTGATTGTACCTACCTACTTTTCGTTTAATTTTACCTCTCACAGTTCCATCTTATGGACCATAAAGTCCCCATTCAATTATGAGTTTTTTTATGGATAATTTCCAATTCAAATACGCTGGAGTTGACTGTCTACTTCCATTTGTCACCATCTTGGAAATTATAATGTCTAGAGACGGATAGACATAATAGCAGACAGCCCGGCAGACCAGCATTATTAAACCAATTATTTAAATTCCCAGACTTGGCCGTATACCCACTTGAAATAAATCAGACACGCAAGAGATAATAAAATATTGGACCTTTGTATAAAAAAGATTGGCTCATCGATAAATCTGTTATACACACTGCTGTGATTTATATTCTCAGATTGTATTGTAGTAACACAAATATTTCTGTTTGTGCTTGTCTTTTTCCAAGCTTAGTACATTAATCCCTTAGACAGACATTTCTTACTAGACTTGGAATGAATACATGGAAGTTGGGTGAAAATGACCACATACATAATTATAAAGAGTGAATAAGCAAAAAATGTTTATAGCTAAAAAAATAATGGATAATGAATTTAAAAAATAGTCATTATACAATCGGGCTATGGCTGGACCGATTAGCAGGCAACCAGAGTTCCATCAGGACCACGTCTGCCGGGTCCGATGGTTGAAGTATGAATTTGGATGGCGCTCTGTCTATCAATCTCTTAAAGTAACTTTTAAGTGGGTCCAAGGGATACAAGGGCATTGTGGGCAGACACAATAATGGCAAAGCTAGGGACTGAAACTTCACTCACTAGTCCTGAACCAGTATTTGGTCATTAAAAACTGCTGCACTTGCACTTGCACTTGCACATATACAACCATCTCAATGAATTCGAATTAACTTTATTGGAGACACGTACCAAAATAGGAACGCAGCAATTTCCTGGTTAAACTTAGGCAGGAGCCAAAAAAAGTGACTGGTTTACTCACCGATCACTGTCCTCTAAGGAAGCACATGCATGCAATGTTATCAAGCATTTTAAACGAAAATTGGATTCATTGAATCATTTCTCCAGTCCAGTCCAGTCCAGCTGCTAGTCTATGCTGTGAAGCAAATGAGCCACCCCTGTTCCTAAGACGTCAATCCCTCCTCCTTTCAGACACTGCATCAACATCTTCTAACCCTTCTAACCCTGTTTACCCTTTGCTTACATCAATGTCTCAACATCATCCTCCCAACACTACTTCCAAACGTAGCGTAAAATCTATTGCCCATATTTTTCTCCCATTACTTGAGAATATCGACCTTTCAATGATTACTCCGCTTCCCCAACCTCATATCCCAGATGCCTCAAAAACTTCTTTTGGTGTTGGCTGCTCCGTCACAACCAACCACGAACTAATAGGTTCCTATCGGTTGCCCTCAACATGTAGCGTTCACACTGGTGAGTTGTATAGCATCTTCCAAGCTTTCAAGCAAATCTCTTCTCTTGTCAAGCGCGTCGCCATTTGTACCGATTCACTTTCCTCAATTAATTTACTCAATACTATCTTTACTGACCATCCAATACTTCAAAACATCCATGACATCTATCAAACTCTCTCAGCTAGTGATGTAACAGTCTGTCTTATCTGGCTCCCATCTCACATTGGAATTACTGGCAATGAAAACGCTGACCACCATGCTAAAGAAGCCTCTTCTTCCATCACCACAACACACCACTGCTGGAAAGATATTGAAATTCCTCAAATCAACTAACCTCTACCACAAAATATAAACTAGATTGATATTTTACCGATTATTTTACATATTTTATGTTTTGAAATAGTGTATGTATGTATAATATGTCCTTTTGTCTTTGTACAGTGCCAATGACCATAATTGTCGAGGCACTTAAATTCTAATAAAAAAAACTCATTTCTAATAATGTCATTAAAGCAAAAAATATTTCTGCCGGTATTGATACTGAAGATATTAATGTTAATTATGTATGTAGATATCAATGGATCTGCGTCGGAAGGTTAGCAAGTCAAATCTAGAAAAACAGAAATATCGCTCGCTTACAACGAAACTGAAAGAAGAATCTGGATTACTGTTGGAGCCGAATTTACTCAAAGATATGGAAGAGACTCAAAATCTTCGTGAAGAATTGAAGAATCACCTTGAAGATTTGAAAAAAGAATTTGAGGATACATCCAAGAAAATTGAAAATATTAAAAGATTTAAAAATAGGTTTTATATTTCCAAACAAAGTAAAGCTGTGCAGTCAAAACAGCCAACAACAAAAATATTACAGAAATCTATAAAGCGCAAGTCAACACCAACAGTGTCATTTGAAGATGCGTTTCTCGAAAACTGCAAACCAATTATCAAGAAGATTTCAATTTCATAGTGAGGAAATTGGTGCTAATTGGATTTTGAATTTAATGGGTTACAAGGCACGTTTTATCTTCCATCGAAGTAATATTATACTAGACTATCGTAGATTTCCAAGGCACAATATTTTGAATTAAGGAAAAAGTTGAATTAGTTGAAAGCAATTGATAGACTGAGTTTTTCATAATATATTTTTTATTTATATGAATAAATTGTTGAATATGATTATATAGGTAGGAAATTCTGGCTGGAATTCTGATCGACAACACTGCTCAAGCGCTCAAAAAAACCTGCGATTTATACACTTTTGAGGTGTGTCAAATTTTTTGTGACCAGACAACACTGAAAGCTACTCTAGTCGGCAAGTTGACATTTACCTTCCAAGCTAAATAATACAATTTCAAATTTTTCTTAATAACTTCCACTTTTGGAGCCGAAGAAAATTTTAACTAGTTGCGTATAATATCCTGACCTCTTTTTGTATTCCATTATTAACTTTTACATCTTGTGCCCGTGTATTGCCCCAAGATATGTGAAAGCGTCAACGTTTTCCATTTGTATGCCTTCAATTTGTATATTCATTCGGCGTAACATTCAAATATTTGTTTTCCCTTCAGAGATTTTGCAGTTTATACGTTGTGAATTTCTTCACAAGAAACTTTCCGTCATCGCCAAAGCTCCAGAAATACTATATAGCATTTAAACTTATTTTATTTGTATTGAATGTACACAAGACAAAAAGTAGCAGGATTCGTCGTCTATTCGTAGATGTTTTTTATCAACTTTCATACAAAGTGTTAAGAAAAAGGAGCTTTACCCAGTATCACCATGCAACCTAAATTTGAACTTCTATAGTCTATAATTTATTTCCATCGATAATTATATATTATTGAACTTGCGTTCAAGGAAGAGCGAGAAAGAGTACCAGCGGAATAGTTTAAAATCTAAGCGTCATGGCAGGGAAATTGCTGTGAGTATTACAACGTGGCAATAATTTTGACTTTGACCTTGAGATTGAGGGTAATTTCAAACTTTCCATTAGCAGCACAAAAAATAAAGATATATTGTTATTAAAACTAAAATCCTAATAATTTTCAGAGTTGAACTGTATTTCTACATTATTCTGTATTCGATATTATTTTCCATGTTCAAAAGAACGGATTTTCTGCAATTCACTTGAACAGCAAAAATTCATTAATTGATCTATGAATAAGTTCTCAAGGTCATAAAAAATACACAATAAATATAATTGGAACCAGTATGTTTTTGTATTGAATGTAGTAATGGTCCAAGTTTTTTTTTGAATTCGCTTTTTTGCTACTTCCTCAGTTTAAAGATTGATTGCTTAGATCTATGTATCATATAAAAAACCAAAAATATATTGTATTAATTGTAAGTATTTATATTTTTTAGAATTTACATTATTTTTAAGAAAATGTTATACAATATTCTATAAATTAATATATCTATTCATCTATTTAGTTATTTATTTATTTATTCATTTATTTATTTATTCCAGAAAATTTTAACAATGTTGATAGGTACATTATAAAACCTATAGAGGTAAACAAAAATAACCTATAGTCCTGGATATACTTGAAATCTAACTTAAAAACCTCACTTAGGGCCGGTTTTACAAGAGATATTTATACTAGGTATAGTTCTGTATCTGTAGAGTAGGGAGGGTGAGTGTGTAGGCTCACAGTACTTAGGCCACATGTGACTCATTGTACATCCTCCCGAGGAGTTGTCCTCCTAGGTCATTGTCTATCCTGTCCTTCTCAGGAAGGTCGACAGGTCACTAGGAGACATCTCCTTTATATCGGCAGGTGTAGGCCAAGACTCACACACACTCTCTTATTGACGATAACTCCGGACACTCGCATAAGACATGCCTGACAGTTTCATATTCCTGTTCACACATCCTGCATAGAGGTGTGTTCACTAGCCCCATAGTATGGAGGTGTTTCCTTAGTTGACAGTGACCAGTCAGAAATCCTACTGTTAAACGTAGGTTTTTCCTGGTCATCGCCAAATATTCCTTCGGCGCCAGCTTCCCAGAGTTGCCCAGGGTGATCCTGGCAAGACTGCATCCTTTGATTCCATCCCATCTCTTAAGGGATTGAGCATGGGTGTAACGTTTGGCCAGTTCCGCAATTGTCGAAGTCGTTAGGCCGTAGGTGTCACTGGGTCCTAGAATTTTTAGTCCAGCGGCTTCCCTGGCTAAAGAATCAGCAATGCGATTTCCTTTACTCCTGTCGTGCCCTTTAACCCACCTCAGGATAATATTGTTATCTGCCGAGGCGTCAGCTAAATCTTGGAGGCACTCTAGTACTAGCCTCGATATAACACGTTGTCTGTTCAAGGCTAATAGGGCTTGTCTACTATCAGTGCAGAATATTATGTTTTTGCCAGAAATTCCTCTTCTGGTTAGTTCTTTTGTGGCAATTGAAAAACCAGCCAGTTTTGTTTGAACCACGCTGGTATTGTTTCCCATTCCCCACTTAATCTTTAGGCTTAGTGCTCTCGAGTATACTCCACATCCTGAGCCTTCTTCCATTTTTGAACCATCTGTATATATGCGTATTGCGTTTGCAGCATCTGGCTCTGTGTTCTGTTTTATTTGAATTTTGTAGGGTTTGTTGAACAAAAACCTGGGTTCAATTGCATCGTTGGCTGCCTGCAGCAGAGGTAGCGCAGTGAGCGCTTCCTGCCATAGGCTTAACCTCAATTGGCCCACTCCTACTTCGGGGTTTACACCAGCCGTGCGCAATCGTACCATGGCCATTAACGCAACCTTCTTGACGTAATAATATAGATTTATTTCTAGTGACACTGTTAGACTGCATAAGTGTCTTTTTAAGATCATTGTAGTGAAAAATAAGAGATAGAAATATGAAAGCCTGATGTAAGTTTAGTGGTGAGGGGAGATTGTTGGTTCCTTTAAATACTATTTTCAATATTCTTTTTTGAAGATTTGACAATATACATTTAACATTATTATACGTACCTCCCAAGTTATTTTTCCATAGTTACATATACCTATACTATGAAAAAAAGCATAATGAATTGACAATAAAGATTTAGAATGTAATAATTCAACTAGTTTTGTGAATATGTATAGTAAATACTCAGTCTTTTTGTAGGTCCCATTCAACTTTAAAATGAATATATACCCCCAGGTACTCACAACTTTCAACTCTTTTTATTATATCACAGAATACACCAGCCAAACAAGAAACGAAAGCCGGCGTAAATCTTTTGATGTTTTGGGGGCAAAATTTGGTGACCTCCAAACTGACGTTGACAGATAACGGATCAAGTTACACCGAGAAAATAGTTCACAAAATGTAAATTAACTGTTAACTACACGCGAAAAAGTGAAACCAAAGAATCTCAAATAATAATTGTTTATTTTTATGACTTGTTTCGACAAAGTTTTAATTGTTAAACTTGATTTATGAATTGTTCAAGTTAATTCAACAGCTTAACAAATACTGTGAAAAATACTATAAATATAAGTTTTAGCTTCTGTTTTTGGATTAGGTACCATCCATTATTAAAAATAATTAGCTATTGTTTAATCAAATTATTCTTATTCTCTATATTGTTATCGAAAGTATATGTGTAAGTATGTATTTATGTAGCATATGTAGGATAGGGTGAGTCTAAAAACCAATACAATAATAATAGATTATATATTTACAATATCAGTTCACAATATAAAGAATTTCCGTGAATGAGGATATAAAATTAGAATAAGTATGGTGCTTGTTTATAAAATTATTCATATAGTCAAAAGTTACACTTTACCAGATTCTGAATTGAATTTCACCCCCAGAGAAAATGTACTGATATCTGTGTCAACGAAGTTATAAAAAAGAAGCGACAGTAAACTTTTCTCCATGTATATCGAAGTTTTGTTGTGTTTTTCAATTATTATTATCCATCACTTGAATGAGAGCCACGAATTGCACAAGTTTTTGACGCCATAACTAAAGGCGGATTCATGCAACGTGCATTATAATTACATTTTCATTACATTATAACTACACTTAAATTACATTATCACTGCCTAATCGAACCAGTTCAGGGAACAAATTAATTATGAACTGACAAGAGTGAAAAGTCTGGCAATTGAGAAACGTCATATTATTTGAATCGTTCGTGGTTGTGCTAGAAGGTCGGTTATTTGTAATTATTTGGAAGTTATGAGGTTCTCTCAGCAAAAACGTGTTGGAATAAATCAGTTTCTCTACTTTTGAAAGTATTAGTGGCTGCTCGGAATAGAAGGAGACCTCGGAATGACAGCTGTAACATTTTTGGAGCAAGCGATTTCATGGTTCTCAGTGTTTTCACCATAGACAGAGACATTAGCTGTATTCTTTTTACCATGTTTACCTGAGATTAACTAAGTCACTCAGTTAGTCTCAGTAAATTAGTAAAAAGTATATGTTCTTTCAATATGGCTCGAGTTGAGTACAAAGTGAGACTAACTAAGAAAATTTCTTCCCCCCTTACCCCAATTGAGCTAGCTTTTTATAGAACTTAGAAGTGAGTTGAAAACTTTTTGCGATCCCGGATATTTGCTGATGTTACATCTATCTTAAAAGTGTGGTGGTTAATGTTCTTTTAAATAAGAATTGCTTTAAGAAGTGGCATTTATGGTACTTTCAGTGCCTGTTGAAAAAAAAATTTGTGTATAAACTAAATTTTTGTGGTATAATCCGAGGTATAAACATTAGAGGTTATGTTATAATTGTGATCTGTGACTGTCATGCATTCTTTTTGGATATAAATTTGCCTCAATTTATCTTACTTCATCTCAGCTCACTTTGTCTTAATTATTCTTACAAGTGAGACAGTCGACTGGTAAAAAGAATACAGCTATTATATTATATTGGTTTTCACTAAAAATATAATGTAATTATAATGTATAGTTGAAAGTAGACCAACTTCTTAATGCAATGGTGTAATTTAAATTCAATAATGTGGTTGCATGAACATCATATAGGAAACGTAATTAACTTTTTCTAATGTAAATGTAGTTATAATATAATGAAAATGTAATGATAATAAACGTTGCATGAATCCGCCCCAATAAATGTAATTTTGTAAACAAATTATCGTTCAAAGCATAAAAAAATATGTAAGTAATCAAAAAGCTTATACTTTGGCAAGTTTATCTGAAACCGTGAAAGGAATGCAGTCGAAACCATTCGACATTGCCACGTTTAACTATGAAAAAGTAGAAGTACTGATTATGTATCTGTATCTGTAGAGTGGGGAGGGTGAGTGTGTAGGCTCACAGCACTTAGGCCACATGTGGCCCATTGTACATCCTCCCGAGGAGCTGTCCTCCTAGGTCATTGTCCATCCTGTCCCTCTCAGGAAGGTGGTCAGGTCACTAGGAGACATCTCCTTTATATCGGCAGGTGTAGGCCAAGACTCACCGAACACACACTCTCTTATTGACGATAACTCCGGACACTCGCATAAGACATGCCTGACAGTTTCATCTTCCTGTTCACACATCCTGCATAGAGGTGTGTCCACTAACCCCACTAACTCCTACTGATTATGTAGTGATTATAATTAAAAATGGGTCTTTTTATTATTAACAATATTAAAAATATGATTGAACGTTAATTTTATAATGTGCTTGTTTCCTTGGATTTATTCTATTAACATTATTTTCCAATTCATGAATATTAAAAGAGAACACTTTTCCAAATTTGTTATGGGCTTCTTAAAGCTCTGGCAACGTTGTACGAAAACCATAATGACCACACCCTCCAATTACATAATTGGTGATTTTTATGGACCAGCTGACTTCTTATTGGCAAGCACGTGCGTATGTTCTTTCCTCTCACTTCGTCAATTGACTGATATTGATTTATCCAGTGGCGTTTCTATTGTCAGTTACCTTTGTAATTTCAGTTTTACTTGGTAAAATAGGTACCGTACGCCATTTGTACGTTTGACAGATATACGCCATGTTTTTCCTTGCCTCTCACCGACGCCCCGTAGCTTCAGATAAACTTGCCAAACTATACAACAGAGAAAATTCTTTGGTAAACAATAAAATCACATGGCATTGACAGATAACGGGCTCAAAATGGCGACTGTCAGACATGCGCACTCAGAAAATGAATTGTAAAATAGCACCAGCTTCGTTTTTTCTTGGGATGGTGTATTCTGTGATTATATGGTAATTGATTTTTATGTCCAATACATTAGGGGCACTATCACAGTACGCCCCAAAAGCAATATATACTGTTTTTAAGACGTTTAGCGATAACTGATTTAAGGCCAACCATGTGCTGACAATGTTAAGAGAATTATTCATTTTTTCTTCTTCCTTATACCATGAATCGTCGTTGCATAAAACAACGGTATCGTCAGCATATGATACTATATTTTCAGAAGGCAACTGATGCAGCATCTATTTAATGGTAGATTTATTTTCACAAATGTCAGCAGCAACATGATAGATCCTTGTTTTCCAACACGTCAACTCATCCATCTGCACAGAATAGAAATGATTATTCGACCACCCAATGCACAATTGTTATCTTCTTCACATTATTTCCATTTTTTCATTAATCCCAGCTGTCACAGGCGATCCACAAGAGCTAGCCAAATAATAAAATATCATAGTGAAACAAAGTCTATTGAAGGCTTATGAATGACGTACAAATGGAGCACTAATACACAGAACTCGTGCTCCATGATGTCATACATTTAACAATAAGTAATTCAGTCATCAATCTTTCCACGAAATATCTGGGTCAAAGATTAACTATTTTAAAATTCAATCCAAACCGGTGGTCGATTATAAAAAACTTTTATTGAGAGCAATATACCCAAATTATTCACATTATTCAGTTATTCAATTCATGGATATTTCGAAAAAAAGTTTCAACGCGATAAATAGTCTTCTATGAATTAATTAAATTTTTCCAGTACACCGCACCGAGTGATTTTCCATTGAACCGAAAAGGCTTTCAGCTCCAATCAAATTAGTAAAAGCTCAAATCATAATTGAAAGTGCAGATATGTTTACAGATGATTCGATTTAAAATGGAGATCACGTATACTGTGTCGAATTAAACTAAGATTACTACGTGAAATTTGAAATTCTACTTAAAACTGAGATTTGAGTAGATTGCTTACGTGAAATCCTTCAAATCCTATCCACTATATTGTTTGTTGTGGGATATTTAGGATTGGAATGAAATTGAGCCAATTTAAATGGTTTTGGTTGTTGTTGAAAAAGTTCACACAATAAATATAGTGATGACAATCAGTGCAGACAATATTTTCCATCTGTTATTTCTCTAAAAATAGTAGTTTATCTAACTAGTGCAAAAAGTGATACTTTTTCGCACGCTATTGCAGATCGCAATGTGTTAGGTACACTATGCTTTCTGCTAGCATGCGAAAAATAACCCAAAAGTTGACGTAAAGAAGCATTCATTGTTAAATACATATCGACAAATGAATTATTATTATTTGACATTCATTTGATGAGGCTTATACCAGGGAAATTTAAAAATTATTGTAAAATACGTTTTTTTTTTTAAATTATAGCAGAATTCTAATAAATCTCTTAATTTTTCATTTGGTAAACTACAATCATACAAATATACACTAAGGTGCAGAAAAAAACGGGCCACCTATTATTTTTTCAAAATCGGCTTAATTTGGTTATTATTTTGGTTTTTAAATCATATTTTGTATTCTTTATCAACAAAGGACTTCCTTCTGAATACAAAAAGTTGGAATACATCTGTATTTTCTCGTTTTACATAAAAAAAGAACATTTTGGAAAATTCAAATTGAAAAGTTCCATATTTCATTCATGCAATTCGAAAGGAGCTTATGTGTTTTCAATTTTTGGGCGGTTGATAGGCAATTTTTTGTTAATGTTAATATTGTCAATATCAACGTTGACAATTTTAAAGTCTTAATTATGGTTTTAAGTGCTGAAGATTGTGCTAAAGCAGTAGCTCTTGTGGAAGATGGTCGAAGCCAAAGATATGTGGCTCGATTACTCAATGTTAGTCGTTCTACCATTCAAAGGGTGTTACAACGTTTTGGGGATACTGGAAGAAACACAAGAAGGCCTGGTAGTGGTAGAATACGGGTAACTACCGCTCGAGATGACAGATTTATTGTACTAAATTCTCTAAGGGATCGTCATTTGACTTCAGTACAGACAAGAAATCGACTTCTGGAGGTTCGTGGTAAAAATGTAAGTAAATGGACAGTTCGCCGAAGATTACATGAGGTTGGGTTGAAAGCTTCTAGGCCAGCAACTGGGCCTAAGTTACTTCCACGTCACCGGGTAGCGAGATTGCACTTTGCTCGTGAACATAGCAATTGGAATCTTATGCAATGGAGTAATATACTCTTTACCGATGAGTCCAGGTTCTCGCTACATTCACCAGACAGACGAAAAAGAGTATGGAGACGAAATGGGGAACGATTCCAAGAATGTGCTTTTAGCCCTGGGTGACTAAGCCGGAGGTTCCGTAATGGTATGGGCAGGCATATCAAGTGAAGCCTCTATGGAATTAGTGTTTATCAATGGGGGCTTACTGACTGCACAACGGTATATTAAGGAAGTTTTGGCATATCAGGTGGTTCCATTCGCTCCATTTATTGGCGATAACTTTATCCTGATGCAGGACAACGCTAGACCTCATTCAGCGAGATGCGTCAGTGAATACTTGACAGAAGTTGGCATTGAAAATATGAACTGGCCAGCATGTTCTCCGGACGCAAATCCTATAGAACATGTGTAAGACATGTTAGGCAGACGTGTTAGAAGTCGTGCTAGAGCACCAACCACACTAAATGAGCTTCGTGTAGCTCTTCAATAAGAATGGGAGAATATTCCTCAGAATGCAGTTTGTGAGCTCATTAGTGGGATGCCACGCCGTATGCAAGCAATAATTAGGGCTAGAGGAGGAAATACCAAATACTAAAGTCTATTTTATGTGTTAAATTTTGTTTTCTGTACCTCTGAAGTTTTCTGTTGTTAACATAAATTTTACTAAGTATACATGTATTTTTCCTTTATTTATGTCATTGTTTATTAAGTTTAGTTTAAGTAACATATTCTTGTCTTTTCATACCAGGAGGAAGTCCTTTGTTGGTAAAATATAAAAAGTGTAAACCAAAAGCCAAAATAATAAACAAATATAGCCGATTTTGAGAAAAAAATGGGGGGCCCGTTTTTTTTGCACCTTAGTGTATATTTTAAATGTTCAAATGTCAGTATACTTCCCAAAAACTTGACAAATTTACTTTCCGCACTAAAAAGAGTGCGGAAAAGTGGACTTTTCCACACGCTACTAGAAAAAATATTTATTTATGATACAAGTGCGTGAAGTTATACTTTTTCGCAACGCGAGCTCAAAAGTACTTCACGCACAAGTGTCGTACTTAACTTTATTTACGACCTCATGGAGTAAAAATAAAAAAATGTGCTCTGAAGGGATAACAAAGACATCAAAATAAATATTCTATATAAAAAAATATATACACAACGAATTCTAATTTCAGTTGGTGTGCAATCCGAAGAAATGCATTCTTCTCGAGGTTCTTCCATTTAAAATAAGTGTAATTAAAATTTCAAATATAACAGGAAATATTTTTCACTAGGTCTGACACTTCTTGCTTCTCGCTTCACATCACGTAATAATAATTTAAGAAAAATGTCGTCGTCAACGCTTTGTATAACTTTATCTTAAGCTCGCACTCTAACCTCTGTTTTACTATCATTGGAACATGCTAAAAACAGGATCAGCTCAACGTAGTTGAAATGACATTGGATGCTAAGCTGCTAAATTTTTTATTTTCCTATCACTATTTTTTCCTGTTTAGAATAAATGTGAAATTATTAACAATGTGGAAATAACGACAATTCATTTATTACCGACGTTCTGGCTTTGCTAGTAGTCCCTTCATTTTTAATTCAAAGCATTATCCGTGAGTTTTCGTTATTCATGATCTACCTTTGCTACTATTTGTTCAAACCATTGCTTGAAAATATTCCTGACACTTGCTCCAATTCATTCAATGCTTGTTAGTCGGAGTTACTGTATTCTTTTCTATGAATTTGTGAGGTTCTAATGCACCTCATATGTAATTTTGCTTATGCTGGCTGGAGGAACTCGATAAGTGAATGGGGGAAATTAACCATTTAAATTCATGTTGGTAACGTAGGTGGGGCATAAGGGGTTGGTTGATGGGGATGCGTTCTTTCTTATGTCATTTTAGCTCCTCCTTCCCAGAAGCGGTTTTGATATTTTTTTGATATCCCTTTTCGTTCACGAGGTAAGTTTCAAAATTGACACGCTGTATATCAAAACAATTTTGGTAGCAGAGAAGCTACATTAGGTTAGGCTTCAAATGAAGACAGCTTATACATAGTGAATAAATTTGGAGTGACAAAAAAGAAGAAGCTGTTTGTTATTTCGGCTTTAATAAGTAATCCTTACCACACGACTAAGCAGAAACCGTTTCAGAGTTTTTTCAAGTAATTATCATTTAAAGTTATCTTCATCTCTTTACATTAAAGACACATGGCGTAGAATGTGGGGAGAGGTAAACAAAAAGCAATATCATCAACTGGCTGGTTGAAGCAATAATCGCAGTTGGCTTATGTTATAACCGGCGAAACGTCGTCCAAAAAAAGTATTTTACGACCCAGAAACTTCACTTCAGTGTGGATGGCGGTACAAAAATTAAAAACGTTATTAAAAGCCCTCAATTTTCGTCGCTTACCTCTATAAAACTAAATACCTCATGTGAGAAAATTTCTTTAATTATTATTACTATAAAAAAAAACTTTGCGAGTATAAATTTTCAGGATAAAAAGCAAATTGGGAAACATAAAATTACTCAACTCAATTTTGTCACCTAACGTTGGATCATGGAGGGATAATATGGGACTATTTTTTGTTATTGCTTAACTTAAAAACTACCCAGCCGCTTCCGAAAAGTCGATCAATTCAGTAGAAAAGAATTTGATCTAGTATTTTTCATACACTCCATCATAAAATTCTCAGGACACGATATATACAGTGTGGAAACCACTTATGGAATAAAATTCTTTATGTCATTATTTTAGAAAATTATAAAAAATGCCGAGACACGTCAACTTTTGAATTGAGTTGTGCGTTATGTGAACATAAATGTAAATGTACAGGGTAATTCTCGCAAGTATGCCATAGTCGGTGTTTTTTTTTAATGAAACACCCTGTACATTTGCATATTTTTGAAATCCTCTTAATGAACCGATTCCAGCCAACTAAATAATTTATGGTCAATTATGAATTATACAAAGTAAAATTTTTATTTTTACAGCTATTGAACATATATATAAAATACCTGATGTATTTGATTTTAATACATTAAAATAAATGCTCGAAATGTTCTCCACCTAGTTGTTGGCAATAGCACAGTCTCCTATAGAACTCCTCCTTAACTTTGCTCAAAGTTTGAGGTGAAATATTCCGTTTTCTGTAGTTATCCTGTCTTTGAGGTCTACAATGCAAGTTGGTTGTGTTGCATATACTTTGTTCTTGAGATAACCCCACAGAAAAAAATCTAACGGCGTAAGTTCTGGCGATCTAGTTGGCCACTCAATAGTACCTCTTCGTCCAATCCATTTATGGGGAAGATTTCATCTAAATAAGTTCTTACCATCAAAGCATAATGGGGTGTTGCCCCGTTTTGCTGGAACCAAACATTTGCATTCGGTAAGCTAGTATCTATTGCGTTGGGATATAAGTTTGCCAACGCAGGAATAACTTCATTTCTAAGCATATTTAAATATTTTTCAGCTGTAAAATTTCCATCTATAAATATAGGACGAATAATATGGTCGCCTATGATACCGGCCCAAACGTTCACCTTTTGAAGGTACTGAGTATGTGTCTCACGCATCCAATTAGGATTCTCTGCTGACCAATATCTACAGTTCTGTCAATTTACCTCTTCATTCAATGTGAATGTTGATTCGTTAGAAAAAAGAATGGTACCAAGAGCTATCTCATTTCTGTTCAGCTTATTCATCAATCTTTCGCAGAAATCCATTCTACGATCTGGATCGTCTTCTGTTAACTCCTGCACAAAAGTTAATTTGTAGGGATGAAGGTTTTCTTGATGGAGACATCTTAGAACAGTTGTATGACGTGCGTACTTGAAGTTGGATTCTCTTCGGCACTTAACAAAATGTCCACTTTCACATCATCTTCAACGAAGTGTGGTTTTCTTTTCAATGGTTTGACATGTCCAAGTTCTTCGAATTGTGCATCAATTTTAGACACAGTACTTTGTGAAATATTAGGCAATTCGGGATACCTGTGATTAAATAACTTTGCCACTCCAACTTGACTCCTGCAGTTATCCCCGTACCCGATCATCATTAAAATCTCAATTCGGTGAGTCTCAGTTAAATATTTCATTGTTATGTCGACAAGGAAAGAGTGTTTGACAAAGATTTTACTTTTTCAGTATAAACTGTCAACACATCAACAACTGACAGAATAGAAAACAATCCACATTATTTACCGATTTAAAACAATCCACATTATTTACCGATTTTGTCTGATCATTGGCGTTTTTAGGCAATTTTCAGGTATTTATGATAAAATTCATGGGCGTAGCAGGTTTTGTTTAATATACAAATACGTCTTATAATTAGTTAGCTTAGATTTTTGATAAATCCATATTTAGCTAATTTAAAAAAATACCAATATTTCAAGTGTAATAAATTATTAATATTAAAATTTCACCCTGTATAATTCGTAATTCACCATACATTATTTAGTTTGTTGGAATCGGTTCATTAAGAGGATTTCAAAAATATGCAAATATACAGGGTGTTTCATTAAAAAAAACAACACCGACTATGGCATACTTGCGTGAATCACCCTGTACATTTAAATTTATGTTTACATAACGCAAAACTCAATTCAAAAGTTGACGTGTCTCGGCATTTTTTTATAATTTTTTAAAATAATGACATAAAGAATTTTATTCCATAAGTGGTTTCCACACTGTATGTAATTCTTCAGTGATTATCAATATTATCCGCGAAGCAGTATGTCCAACTATCATATATTCAAGTCACAATTACTAAATATAATCGAAACTACCATAAAATGAATGTTTTAAGAAACCCAACACTAATTCTCCTATCAGCATATTATGACACTTATTCAGAAACCAAAATAAATACGCCCTCTGGTTTCAATTACGCACGAAAGTTCGATAAGTTTTACACGCAACTAACTCAATTTCGTTGGGAGTGTTGATTGGAGGGTTGAGGTGATTATTTTATCAATAATCTCCGAATTATGAGAATTTATAGGCTACATCGGAATAGTTGAGAGTGACGTGAACATGTATCGTTAAATTTATGTAATTTCGTTCCATTTTTTTTCTCGTTGTCTTTCTTTTTCGGTTCGAAAAAATGACAAATGATAACCGCGATTGTCAGGATTGACTGTTCATTACATGAGCTATAAAGTGAAAAACTTGGCAGCTTGGAAAAATAACCCTAAAAATTATCCAGCTACTTCTTAGAGCATACAATGGAAGAGATAATTATGAATTTAGTAGCCGTCCTGGCACTATAACTGTTCTACAACAAATTGAACCAGCAAATACTACGACCACATTTGTTTCTAAGCAACATCTCAATCGATTATTTCACTCCAAAACAAGCATAGCAATACAAACAGCAAAGGTCGCAGATGCCAACAACAGTGACGTGCTGTGTGAGGAAGGGATCAAATTGATTGATTCTATTCATTTGAAATACCTTCTTCAGATTTATGTATTATTCGAGGAATGAATTTTAGTTGCCGTCAATCAAATTGGATACAGGCTCTACTCAAGACATTTTTTCCACCTGGTTGTAGTTGGGGAAACCCAAATTTTACTCAATTTAACACAATCTGAATGTAGGTATGTGAAAATTTTATAGAAGCACTGATAAATCATTGATTGGTATCAGTCAAAATTTGTATTAACAGTCGTATACTTTCCAGCACGAATTATAAAGTAGAGGACGTTAAGCACCTGGAATTTTCTCTCCAATTTTTTTTAATGATACGCCAGTGAATTGAATTTTCTTACGTGCAAAAATATATACCTACCCACTTTCGAGAGTAGCGGAATTACCATTTTCAATTACTTTGTGGGCACAGAGATATTCCAACAACAATCTGTTGCAATTCGTAACAAAAACTCCATCAGTCGAAATTAAATTTAAATTATAATTGCCGATTTAACAAGCCAGGTGCTGAAACTTAAAATAAGTTTAGCAACTTCACTTTAAGACTTTATAATTTCTCATTGAATTTGTTCCTCTTGCAGTTGAAATTCTATTCTAGAATTAAAGGGAGTTGAAAGTGAAAACGATTTGAATTATTATTCTTTAAATAATTCGATCTTCCAGCAGCTTGAAAAATTTTACTTTTATACCAACGAACGGGGTCGTTAAAAAGCTTCATAGTTTCAAGCACTTGAGATGTAATGGAAGATTTACATCTTAGGTAATGGTTATTGCAATTACTTTCCATTATCATCACTCGCGAAATTCAATAAAAATAGATGTAGTATGTACAAAAAGTACGAGGAGTAATAAACCCTAATTAAGTATGCAAAACCTTTACAGGGAGCACCATGAAATTTTTGATAAATCTCTTACTTTAAATTACATTTCTTCCGTAAATCTAAAAACCAGGTAGATCGACCCCGTATTTGTTTCAGTTGTAGCAAAGTTTAGGGTTTCTTCATTGCTAAAGGATTAGCAGATAAGCAATAACGCAATGCAGTGGTGTGTATTTTGGGAAAAAAATACGTTTTAAATTATAATATAATGGAAAATGAAAAGCAATAATTATTGGAATACATTTATTACTTACATTTTATTCTATATCCGACTCGGAAGAGGAAGAATCGTTGTTGACATTAATAATAATAGGGTCGATTAAATCATCACAAATATTGTCAATTTTCCACATATTTGCCTCTACTTTGATAACATGCTCGATACAGTTTGTCCAATTTTCCTTACTAACATGACTTACAGCACTCTCAAACAATTTCACAACATCGTTTATTTTAAAAGTAGTATTTTTTTTTCCAACTTCCCCCTTTACCTGAGCCCATATTAATTCTATGGGATTAAGTTCACAATGATAAGGGGGAAGTCGAAGAACTGATATACCACGAGAAGAAGCCATTTCTTCTACAATGTAGGTTTTGTATTTATTCTTGTTCATTTTTGCAATTCTGTAAAGTTCTTTCCTTAGTGGATCTTTTGGAAACTTAATATTTTTCGAAATAAGCCACTCCAAAAGCTCTGCTTTACGCCAACGACTTGTGGGCAATGCTTCTCGTAACCGTGAATGGTAACTTGCGTTGTCCATAACAATAACAGCCCCTTTTGGAATCAGATCCAACATTTGAACAAACCATTCCTCGAAGACATCCCCATTCATATCTTCGTGATAGTCCCCCGTGCGTTTTGAAATAAAAGTTAATAATCCACCATCAACAAAACCTTCAGAACTTCCAACATGGACAATGATAAGTCTTTTTCCTTTTCCAGATGGTGGCTGCAAACCTAACGACAAACCTTCCACGAATGCCTGCCTTCCGCTTTTAATGTTTTCATCTTGCCAAGATTTGGAAACTGTAGGTATATCCAGCATTTATCCATGTTTCGTCTAAGTAGAAGATTTTCAAATTTTGTTCTCTGGCATGTCGAATGCTTCTTAAATAGTCTCTTCTCCAAAAAACTATTTCCGGTTTATCTATCAAGAGAGATTTTCTATTATGTTTTGTATATCTGAAACCCACATCTTTCAAAAGTTTGCATAATGTCATTCTGGAAAATTTTGGATAGTCCGTATCTTCTTGCCCTGATGTCATAATTTTGTCAAGTGTTGGCATTTCCTTTCGTAAGTAAAATCCATGGACTTTACGCCTTAGTCTTTG
>CAJUYH010001093.1:0-34047 GCA_910591685.1 Galerucella tenella
AAAAAACAATTAGTCATAGTTTCCAGTTATTTTTACTATATTTATTAATAATTCTTTCCAGGAATGCGGTATGGTGGCAAAATTGCTAAAATAATTCCCGGTGGATACGCCACTGTCGGAGCTGCGGCATTCAGTGGCGCCGTAACCCACACAATTTCCGTATCTGTGATAGTTTTTGAAATGACTGGACAAATTACGCACCTTATACCAATAATGATATCAGTTTTAATATCTAACGCCATTGCTAGTCTTTTAGCACCAAGTATATATGATAGTATTATAGTCATTAAGAAATTACCATATTTGCCAGATTTGCTGCCAAGTATCAGTGGTGAGTAATGTTTTTAACATCAAATATAAATAACTCAGTAACTTGCAATGGACACTTCAAATTGATGATTTATGGCGATGTTTGTAGCTTTAGTAGAGTGTATATTTTGGTTCCTATGAGATTTCTCACTTAACGAACTTCATAATCTGTGCATATAATGTGCTCTGCCGGGCCATATTATTCTAGGCAGACAAGACATTTTTCGCTTTCGACCATCCCTAGTCTGATTAGATGATGTGATGTCCAGCTATTATTCTGGTTAAAGATCTAATCTCCCCCATGTCCATGTCCAGGAAATCTTCTGCTTTCCAGAACTTGGTTTGTCTTTAACTTGGAATCTCATTCCAGAGGCTCTTGCTTTGCAATCTATTTGATCTGTTATTTGCCATATTTACAGGGTCTACCAGTCGTGGTTTCATGTCTATAATTTACTTGAAGATCATCATCAATTTTGTATATCCTCTAGGGAATTTTTCACGTCACCTTCTCCATGTGAAGATGGGAAGGTTGTTATGTTGATAGTGGATTCCAATGACGAAGAATCAGAGCTGCCTTTAGCTAGGATGATTCAATCGTCAGCATAAACTTGAGTCTTATCGCCTGCTTCAGTGGGTTCGTGCAGTTCACCTTCAATATCCAAGAAAGGTCCATAGAATTAATATGAAAATATTTCGCCAAAGTCCTGGTCCAGGATTTTCCTAATCGATGTACCAGATGCTGCTAGAGTGCTTTTGTCATTAAAACAGAGATATTTTCTTGAGGTTTATTTGTGTTAAGTTGTCTTACTCCATAAATTAAGTTTCCGCTTACACAAACCATAATTCTTCAACAATTCTTTGAGTCTTGGGAACGAATATTTTCTAAATCTTAATTACAAAGTTCAACTATCCACCCACTCGGCTTAAATTTTTTTTCCAAGTTAAGTAGATGACATTGTTTAACGTCAAAATAAACTTTTTAGGTATTTACAATATTTATGTAGAAGACTTTATGGTAAGAGACATAAAGTACATATACTACGGTATGAGTTATGAACAATTAAAAACCGTATTAAAAGAAAATAGAAGACTTCAAAGTTTTCCTTTAGTTGATAAGCCGGATAGTATGGTTCTTCTTGGTTCCATTCGAAGACTCCACCTTATACAACTAATAGAAAAACAAATTGGTAGAGAACGGAGAATGCAGGTAACATTATTTTCTTATAATAGTTATGTACCAAAGCAGTAAAGTTATTCTTTATCAGACGAGTCTGAAATTATTAGACGAGCGAAGCGAGGCGAATAACAGGCGAGTCCGATAAAGACACTTTGCTGACGTGGTGCATACAAAATTTTATCGCCAACTGCTCAGAATTCAGAATATAAGAAACTGAGGTATATTTCATTGCATTTTATTATGACAAAGTAAACAGCACATATAGAACAAATCTACTTATTATTTGTTATATTTAAATTGAAGGTACACCCTGAAGCATTATAAAAGTTAATTCCTGAAGTCAAAGGTGCTACAACAATAATTTGTTATAAATAAATCGCAAGAAAACTATTATGGAGCCGTAATAGGGAGGAGCGCGACACTGACAGATGATGATTTTCGAGTAATGTCAAAGTCAAAATACTTTACCTACCGCATATATCACTTTACCTGCCGCAAATGCGGCAGATAAAGTAAAGGAAGGTAAACTTTTTGTTTACTTCCGGAAATCAATCTGATAATTGATGGCTTTACTGACGGTTGGCGATAAAAATATTTTCTGTATGCTCCTCATTATTTTTTTGGAAAATCAAACCACAAACTTTTTTATGGTTTTAACTCCAGCTATAGTTATTAAGAATAGTTAAGTTTTTATAAAATTCTGGAAGGTGACACTAGGGAAAAATTCGACAACTAGAGAAACAATAATATTTTGAAGTTCTATAGTCCTATTTCCTGGAGGAATTTTAGGATATCTGTTGACTTAAACTTAGGTAAATGTCCCTCTTCTATCCAGTAATCTCCCCAGGTGCTGTGCCTTAGGTTCTGAATTGCTCTTCAATTAGAAAATATGTGGATGGAGATTTCTTCTTCCATGCCACAAAATCTACATTCTTTCCGTTGTCTAAGCCCTACTAGATCTTTCCAATTGTGGGATCTTCTCTTTATCTAAACTCGAGTATTTCCGATTCAAGCTGTGACATATTGAACGAAATATCAGATGACGACTAATTGAACTGATCAACTGCAAATACAAACAACTTTTTATACCTGTCTTGTTATTATCCCAAATATAATGATTTTATGTGTAGGTAGCTGCTATACGACAAAAAGAAGCTGAAGAAAAAGCCAAAGAAGAAGAAGAAAGACAAAGACGTCCCTCGAGGTTTGAAGTAGTGCCTGCTCCGGATACGCTTCAAAAACATACTTCAGTAGATTTAGATAAAGTTAGTAATTGAAAAATTCTTCAACCAACATTTTAATTGTTTTAAAGGCAAAACATTATATTCCATTTATTTCAGCCTTCCTTCAATCCAGTATATGGAACACAACCAAAAAAATCTATTCTTAAGAAAACTAGTTCCGTAACCCTTAAAGGATTTTCGCCATTCTCTTCTAGTAGCCCTACAAATACTCCATATTCTACAGTAACCGGAGCAGAAAGCAGATTGAAATCAGCTTTTGATTCCATATTTAGGTAAGTTGGTGTAACAGATCTGACTTATTTTTTACCGACCATGGTACTTGAAACACGCTCCCATCTCTGGGTTTTTCAATCATAAGTTTTTATTTTTATCTGCCTGCAATACACAGGGACGAGCTTAACTATATCTCTGTATCTGTAGAGTAGGGAGGGTTAGTGTGTAGGCTCACAGCACTTAGGCCACATGTGACCCATTATACATTCTTCCAAGGAGTTGTCCTCCTAGGTCATCGTCCATCCTGTTCTTCCCAGGAAGAGGGACAGATCATTAGAAGTCATCTCCTTTATATCGGCAGGTGTAGGCCAATACTCACCGAACACACACTCTCTGATCGACGATAATTCCGGACACTCGCATAAGACATGCCTGACAGTTTCATCTTCCTGTTCACACATCCTGCATAGAGGTGTGTCCACTAGCCCCATAGAGTGGAGGTGTTGACAGTTGACAGTGGCCAGTCAGAAATCCTACTGTTTTTCCGTAGGTTTTTCCTGGTCATCGCCAAATATTTCATCGGCGCCAGCTTCTCAGGGTCGCCAAGGGTGATCCTATCAAGACTGCATCCTTTAATTCCATCCCATCTCTTAAGGGATGGGTGTAACGTTTGGCCAGTTCCGCAATTGTCGAAGTGGTTGGGCCGTAGGTGTCACTGGGTCCTAACATTTTTAGTCCATCCGCTTCCCTGGCTAAAGAATCGGTAATGTGATTACCTTTACTCCTGTCGTGCACTTTATCCCACCTCAGGATAATATTTTTATCTGCCGAAGAGTTAGCTAAATCTTGGTGGCACTCTAGTAGTAGCCCCGATATAACACGTTGTCTGTTCAAGGCTAATAGAGCTTGTCTACTGTCAGTGCAGATTGTTATGTTTTTGCCAGAAATTCCTTTTCTGTTTAGTTCTTTTGTGGCAATTGAGATACCCGCCAGCTCTGTTTGAACCACGCTGGTATTGTTTCCCATTCCCCACTTAATCCTTAAGGCCCATCCCCAATCAATTAAGTGGCGAAGTGGCACTTCGGCACGCTGCTGGGACAATGACGTTTAAACGTAAGTATCCTCAATTCAATTTTGTGCTGACATACGCGCCGATTTGGAAGTGCAAGCTTGCAAGCTGTAGGCTTTTTCGGTGCGTGTCGAATTGTGTCATGCGCATTTAATCATGGGAAAATAATTTAGGTACCCTAACCCTATTTTATTGTATTATGTTTGTAAACAAACGTACATTATTTTCTAATATCGTAATTATATTAATTTGTTGTCTTTGGTAAGTAGTAACTACTTTTATTTACAAGAATAATCACAGGTTAAACTTTTTAATTACCTCGTTACCTTAAAATAACAATGAAAATGCGCATGTGCGATAACATTCAGGCAGACTCAATTGACAGGATTGAGGATGGGTATCCGTTTTGCAGCAAGCGTGTTGAAGTGCCACTTCGCTAGTAGATTGATTGAGGATGTAGCTTTAGGCTTAGTGCTCTGGAGTAAACTCCACATCCTGAGCCTTCTTTCATTTTTGTGCCATCTGCGTATTGCATTTGCAGCATCTGACTCTTTGTTCTGTTTTATTTGTATTTTGTAGGGTTTATTAAACACAATGCTGGGTTCAATTGCATCATTGGCTGCCTGCAGCAATGGTAGCGCAGTAAGCGCTTCTTGCCATAGGCTTAGCCTCAATTGGCCCACTCCTACCTCGGGGCTTACACCAGCCGTGCGCAATCGTACCACGGCCATTAACGCAACCTCCTTGACGTACAACTTAACTATATTATGCTAGGTTAGAAATTGACAGATAACAAGCTTAGGTGCCTACCTACCTATATTTTCACTGTTATTTCTACTCCAATGTGCAAATTAAACATTTATTTTGGAATTTTTGTAGAAAAAGTCATTTTGGAAGTAGTGATGAAAGTGCCAATGGTAATTTATTAAGGACAGCGTCATGGGGAAGATCCCAAATCATGCCTTTAAGTCAGCACAGCTTTAAAAAAGTACAATTGGTAAGTATTGAACAGAAATTAGACAACATTCAAGTACAATTTTGGAGGTTATGTATTATTCTGGTTTTGTATTAGTTTCTCTGGCTTCTCTAATAGATCATTATTTTTTTCCAGCCCAAAGAGCGTATATGTGATATGAGTCCAGAAGATCAAAAGAAATGGGAGGAAGAACAAATGTCTCTACCGACGGAGTTCATTTGCAATATAGACCCGGCTCCTTTCCAATTAGTAGAGAGAACATCTCTATTGAAAGTCCATTCCATATTTTCCATGGTAGGAGTCAACCACGCCTACGTGACTGCAATAGGAAAACTTGTGGGTGTAGTGGGGTTGAAAGAACTTCGACAGGCTATCGAAGATGCTAATGCTGGTAATCTCCCGCAGAGTGTAGTGGATGTTAACGGGGGTATTAGTGTAAATGATGTGAGGGATGATGTAGATGAACCGACGAATAGCACCAATTTGATGGTTAGTGATTCAGAAGTGTAGAAATACAAATAAATATGTAAGTTTTTAATTTTATACTCTAATATGGTACATCATTTTCGTAAATATTAAAATGTGTGTGTTGTACAACTAGAGGTCGAGGTGTTGTCTCTGCTTGGTTGAAGGTGCATGTTTATTTCTGTTACTTTCGACTAAATTCTACAATTTATGATTTTTCTCAGACCAATTTAGGAAGAGACTTCCGATTTTCCTCAAGAAGATTTCAGACTTTTCCAGAGGATGCCCATGGAAGCTGTTCCGTTTCTGACAATAATTCGACTGACCTTCTTACAGAAGTGCTTCAATTTTCTCGTAGAGTAAGGAAACCAGGACAAAGGGAAGATATTACAAAAAGACATAATGTTAATAACTTAACTGTTACGAAATACATGTAGTTTTATTTTTCAAAAATTTTTGTTATATGTATCTACTAAGATTATTTGTTCAATTGAAGTATAACTTGTCTATAATGTTCATTTATTTGGTTCATGTTCCAGCCACTTTTTCATCAGATTAAGATGATTCTCGAAGCTAAATTTTGCTGTACACTATTAAGGCGCGTCTACATTAAACGGCTTTTTGCCAATTGGCAAAGCCGATCCGAAGTCGCGACCGTTGGCACGTGCCAAAGGACGCCAATGAGAACGGAGAGTGGGGATGTTCTAACAACTAGCCTCTCGCGGCCTAAGTTGCCAGTTGGCACGTGCTTTCAAATAAAGTCGACGAACAGTAGAGTTTTCAATTTAACAAATCTATGCCGGGAACGTCATGTTCTATGGAAATTGCTTTCAATGAAAAAGTAGCAAAAACGTATGTACATTTTCTATTATGAAAGGAAATTAGAATACAACTGAATACTTTCTGCCATCGTCACCTCCACACCTAACATTGGAGGACCTGCTTGCAGCTCTCTAATCCGATGTTGTCAGTTGCATTAGATTGTAGGTAACCAAGTTTACACGATGTGGAAGGAAACATAGACCAGATATGAAGGAAATTGTATAGGTATATTTTTCGAATTGTGTGTTAATTCTGTTCTTTCCAATATATTATGCTCGGCGTCTAGTTTTCTCTCGTTACTTATTTGATTTATAAGCACATATATATTTTTTTGAGAAAGGGGAAGGGAAAATTATTGAGATTTATCTCTTCCCGTCCAACTGGCACATATCTAAGTGTAACTATGTATAAAAATATCAGAAAATAAGAAATAGAAAACTTAAAAAAACCAGGTCCAAATCGGGCTTCGAACCTAGACCTCTGGATTGTGAGCTCAGTATGCTTCCTACTGGGCTAATCTTCTCACATTCAGTCACATCGAATAGAAGGTTAAAGGCTGCAGTAACGCATGCGCACCTCAACATGAGGGGACAAAACAACAGGGCTGACAACATCTGATTAGATGGCTGTAGACAGGTGCTCCTCCTAACATAACCTTACTTCACTTTTAAGTGCAACTTCGCTTCCTTTTAATAAATAATGTTCTAATCATTAGAGAGAGAAAGCAGTGCCAGTGCATTTTTTTCTCTTTTTAACGACTGGACGTTGGCAACGGCTTGAACGATAATGATGAAATTTTGAGTTAACGTGTGTTTGAGTCATAGAGATCCTACAGTTAGAGGCAAGCCTGCCCGGAGCCTGTCAGCCATGTAAGAAAGAGATAGAAAGTATAAGGTTTATGATGTCTTTCTCTGGTAGCGTGTATGCGATATATACACAAACAAAGTCAGAAAAACCTCAGATCTTCTCTCTTTTTCTGTCTCAACGGAGTTCAGACGGACATTCCCACTTACACAGCAGCTTATGGCTTGTAGCCTCTATCTGTAATATCTCTATGGTTTGAGTAGCTCTCGAATGGTAAGATTCTCAATTGGTCCCGGTAGGTGGCGTTGTAACCGAGTTCACACTCGACTACTCCCGAACGACTGGGCCAATTTTGATTAAATTTCTTGTGTGTGTTTGGGAAAATGACGTTGGTCCAAAATAATAAGTTGCAGAAGCTTTAACTCACGTCCATTTCTCTTGTCCAGTTTATACTTTGATCAGCATACGCCGATCAATAGAAAAGTTGAAATGGAAGCGGTCAAATAGGTAATTAAAGACTGTTGAACGTGTAGAGCAAAATTTAAATTTTGGATTTCCAATTTTGGTGAAATTTTGTATGGGGGCGAGGCTTTTTGGTCCGGTCATTCCAAAAAACGGGTCAAATGCCCAAAAATACTGCCTAATTGGAAGATTGGGCAAAGATTGAAGGTATTCGGGAAAATATTCTGATATTTCTTAATAATAATGAAAATAGGCAAAATTTGCATAATATGTTATCGGCAAGACAAGTTAGAACAGCAAAAGATCTCTCTGGTTCTCTAGTAGGTATAAGTATATGACGACACAGTCAAGGAGACTACGATACTGATAATCAAATACGAATCACATACGAATGAGGAGTGATGATATAAGATATAATTACGTAAATTGACTTATTAATAACAAACTCATATGAATATAACAAAGAGATGGTAACGAAAAATTTCTTATATGGTTCAAATGAATGTTCAAAACCACTGGAAAAGAACTATACCTATATTATGACAGCATTATCTTTATTTATATTGGAGCCTCTTAAATTGAAAAATTTATATTAATATTGGTCCTACCATTATTATTTGTAATGGTCGAAATTCCTATGAATTGATATTTTTATAGCTCAAGTATTTGTATAAGCCGTAAGTTGATTGGGATTAATAATATTAATTCACAAATTTTTTCCACAAAACAAAATTTTCAATAAAGCGTACCTGTAGTTATTTAATGTTGTTATTTAGGTTTTGTACAAAAATAATAGACATATATAGTGTTTTGTATTGAACAAAATTGTTATTTTTACTTTGTTGTTATATTTTTTTTGTTACTTTGGTCAAATTATTGACGATAGTGATATTTGCAAGTTGTGATCAATTTTAGATATTGAATTATTTTAAGTTGAAATAAAATAAATATAAAACATTCAAAGATGGGGTTTTTATTGATCCTTTTTCTCAAATTTAGACTACCCTACATCGGCCACTTTATTAGAGAAAAAGAGACGTCTTAGCTCTCAAGCGATATGGTGGATAGAAATCTGCAATTATTGCGGGAAGTAATGTTACGAAGAGCGTCAAAAATAACAAGGAAGCTGCAAATAGAATTTTATACAACATAACGAAGCCAGAAGTCTTCTGCATTACTTTAAGAGTACCTAACAGAAAACTTGGTTAGCGATGGAGAAATTATGGAGTCGAAACATTTCATACAAAATTGAGAAAAAACGGGAAAAAATTTATCAACATTTTGAAAATAATGTTTATAATTGTACCATTACAGATACACGTTTTATATGACATAAATTATAACCACCTATGGCTGGTATGTTGACTTATTGGTAATTGCTATTCACATCCTTCACAACAGTGTCAAAATTCGTTATTTACAGTATAGGGAAAATAATATAGTATACACCAAGGTGGTGAAGACTATTATTATTGACCGAGCACCAAGATACCGGAATAAGGTGCGAGATTTATAAATATCTTCATCACAATGGTGTATATACAATTTTTGTCCACTACTTCCCAAATTTTAGACAAAAATTTAAAATAATTCACAAACGCACCACGAGAAGCGCTTACTCTGTCGTCTGACTGACAAGTACACTGTCAGTTTTCGATATATTATGAACGTACTCGTTATGTCATCAGTCATTTTTGGTTGAGCGCGAATTTTGAACTAATGACATATTTATTCAAATAATATTATCTTGATAGGTAATTTCAAGCAGCAAATATGTTAAAGACAATCTCCTGGGTATACAAAATTATGTTGCACAAGTTTTTGTTGAACTTCTATCCCTGAATTCTCAAAATATTTGAATTTGTCCATTATTGACCTAGGTTAATAATAGAAAATTATTAACCACTAATAGAACAATTCAATTTCTCTGTTGGCTAGAAGAAGCAATAATCGTCAACTTCACAGCTAGTAGTGGGAAAAAATAAGTTTGGTATCCATAATAAAACTTAAATTCGGCCCTGTTTACTGAGATACATGCACAAAAATTGATCAAAGGAAAGATCCTTAAGAATAAATAACCGACATTTTTCAAGCAACCACACTAAATTGAATAATTTTAGGACAATTGAAAAATTACATTGAAACATTTATCCGCGACTTCCCCTCGAGAAGCAAATTCACTCGAGTTTAATGGAGTTAATAAAATGTTAACCTGCGTCTTTTATTGAAAAGTTTGTTTGCTTCAGTAGTCGCTAAAATAAATAATGTTTTATATCAGTTGACGATGGATCTTTAGATTCTGAATTTTAGTCACATAAGGTAATTATTTTTTTAACTCCTTTTTCTATTGTCGTCAGTTTGTTTCTTTTTGTCGTTATCAGTGTCGGCAGACTAACTGAGCATGGACAGTGTAGAAGATCCTGCCGATGAACTTGATAAAGAATGGGAGGATTTCACAAAATTACTGGAAAAGAAAAAACGAAATAGTGGTCAAGCATTTTATCCATGCCCGCCACCGGAAGATGTGGAAGATTACGTCCAGACTCTTGTACGTATTAAGTGTTATTTTAAAATTTAAGAAAAAATCTTCTCTTTGTTTATATTAAGCCCGATTCTAAAAGGCCGGTATAAAAATAGAGTTAATCCGAGAATATCTCACCGATAGCCCCAATCAACCAATATTTTGACATTTGGCGCTTTGAAAAGCTGAAATTTCTGACATTTCTTATAATAACTCAAACTTAATATCGTTAGTTTCCTGTAAAATTGTCGTATTCAGTAGAATAACGCTTTACCTTTACTTTACTCTGGTTTCTCCTCAGAGCGAATATATCTTTCGCCTTTTACTAAAGATTTCCGTGGGGAGGAGCAATTATAATGAGTCTATGACCAATTTTTAAAAGCCTGACGAAATCTGGCAAAAAACGAAAAGGCTATTTTTGACCTACTTATACGTTTTGTTAATGATGCTATACTGGAAATATAGACTTTTCCTTCAGATTAATCTAATTAATCTAATCTTTCTATACTTCCTGTGGTTAATGGACACCGTCGAAGACCATCTCTCACACACACACAACGCTTTACCAATTTTAAAAAATATTTTTTAAAAAGAGTGATTGTTCGACTAAGAAAAAATAACTACTTCCCGGGCTTTAATTCCACTGTGTCATCAACACTTTCACACAAATGTTTGTCTGTGAATGATTTAACACAATTAGATATTAATGTTTTTTTATTAATTGTTAAATGACCGATTTTCCATTATCATACTAGAATTTACAATAGAATTCACAGTGCACCTTACAGTGTAATTTTTAATGACCGGGGCTTTTGGACTGTCCAAACCTTTTTCCATTATTCTCTATAGTTCTTTTAACGATCTAAGAAACTGACTTGACTTGACTTATGCTTGAGATGCAGATTATGTAGATTAGATTAGATTAGAATTGGAGTGGCGCTTTGTCCTATCCCACTGCGACCTTTGCAGATCTATTGTGGTCCTCCTTATATTTAGAGCTCGATATATAGTTTCATTCTTTTTATTAGACTTAATAGCCTGGATACCGCCTCCCTTGCGTAGCTCTCTGCCCTTAGTTTTTCTTCTCCGAGTAAGTGAAACCGCACCCTCGCTAGGCCTTCGCACTCACAGAGTATGTGGTCCGCGGTTTCGTCTTCTTCCTGGCAAAACCTTCATAGGCTGTCATCTGCTAGGTCAATTGTGTGCATATGTTTCCTCAGCCTACAATGACCGGTCAGCATTCCCAACATCATCCTTTTGGCATAGTAGGTCGTGTTACAGTTTGGGCGAAGGGCTTTCAAGGAATAATTCAGCGTGCCTTTGTCCTGGGGTTTCATAACACCAGCGCAACGCCTGGTTGTTTATCCATTTGTGGATGCTCTCCTCAGTTAGGCATTTAGCAATTCCACAGGAAGGCTCTGGCCCTATCATGACCTCCGCTGCTTCCTGCTTGGCTAATTCATCGGCTTTAGATGTAATAAAACTATAAAACTTCCCGGATTTACCGTGCAAAGCCGCATTATACCTGATGAAAAATGAATTATTTATAATAGGAATAACCCAAAACTCTTATAGAGTTTTCAAGTATCTAATAATTCATTATTGGCCAACAAAATAAATACGACTCTGTCACGGCTAATACTTTTATGGCTTTATTGCAAGTCAATATCCCAACTCAGGTCAGGTCAGTTTCTTAGATCGTGAAAGGAACTATACCTACATCAATTGTGTCATTTGGTTAGCGTTGTTCTTGACGTACCTTCAAAAGATTAAAGATGGAAACAGGAAGCGTGTTATATAGGCACAGTGATGCCCATGCATTCCATGTCCTATGGTTAGTGAAAATGTGGCCACATCTGTATACTTACTAATAAATAAATAGTGTAGGTAAGTATATTGTGATAGATATTATATTTGATTTTTATTTGAATAAAATAATTTTATTATTGATATGAAAATATTATAAGTTGTTATCGGATATTGCGTTTGTAATTTATATATTGTAAATACTTTTTCAAAACAAATATCGAGTCCAAAAAACTGTAAATGTAGATTAGAAACGGTTTTACCAAGGGCAAATATATTATCCAACATCTGACGCCAAGTAGACAGAAAATATATTTTAGGAAAACAAAAGTACTATCAAAAAAAAAAGTATGTATAACAATTTGGTTATTAAGAATCATAATTCAATTCATTAGCCTACCTGTATTTTCAGACTAACGAGAACTGCATGTGAGGGAAAATATTATACGAAGTTTTCATTTAAAAGGTCTGTTACTAGAATATGGAGACAATTCACTAAATTCCTCAAAATAGCCATTACATAATAAAACAAAATAATTTTTTTTGGGTCTACACTATAATACGTAATCAGGTTTTACTTTGGGAATGTTTTAAAAATGATAATGTATCAAAATAATGTATTTTGTTGAATTTTATTCAGTTATTAAATGTCTATCGCTTATTAAGTTGAAAAATCCATTCAAGTGTTTTCTTACCGTGACAGTTCCATTCTTACTTGTTCTTTTTTAAATGTTGCCCAACATACTGCTTTTACAATTCATGGTATTATTTTTGTTTGTTTTATACAATTCAGAAAAATTAATCAAATTAAATGTACACACAAAAACAACAAATTTGGTAAATATGGAACACAAAAAGTAAAAACAAGACAAGTAAACAGATATAGCAGAATGACCTTAACTTTTCTGCTATCAGGGACCCAATTCTTGAAACCCGTGTAGTCAAACAACCAAAAGAAAAGAAGGTGTGGTTCTATCGAGAATGGATCTGGAATGGATAAATGGTATTCTTGAACGTCATACTATCCAACGTCAATAAAAACATGATTCCCTCATACTTGATCAACCATGGAACACCGAATAATTTGACAGTTTTCTGAATTTATTTGAATCTGTGGATCATTAACCTCACTTTTTTAATCTCTTTGCTTTTCATATCATTGATATTCAATGAAATGATAATTAAAAGATTTTTGTTGTGGGAAGAAATGATGTTCAGGATCGATATAATTATCATTATCACTTCAACTCTGAGTTTTGTTATTTTTTATTGTAATACAACAATATTTGTAAATGATTGAAAATTTCAAATTAAAAACTGATGCAAATTCACCATGCAGATTCAAATACGCGTATTGTGTCAAGAAATTTGGCATCGCTATGATTTTATTCCCCGTTTCATGCTCCCTCCATGATGTTCCAGAATACGTAGGTAATTATGATCTTAAGAAAACAGCAGTAGAGTAGAATGGAGGAACGTTCTATTCTTCATTCATTCATTAATACGTTTGGGTTGTCCTCAACAGTTGAACTGAATCTTTGTACCATTACCCATGTTATCTACCTACTTCCATTCCAGAAGCTTCGTATCTTCTATAAAGGCCACCAGTTTATCTCGAGGGATCTTCAGTAGTTGTGATGGTTGTGTCATTTCCACCCCAAAGTGCTTCTGTCTGATTCCAAGTTCTCACAGAAGCAGAGTATGTAAGTAGGTGTTTCATCGGAGAGCTCACATTTTCTGCACATGGGTTCACTAACTTTGCCCATCCTGTGCAAATGCTTCCTCAGGGTACAGTATCCAGTCACCGGTAACTGTCTTCAAATTTCTCTTTTCTCTCAGTTTCAGCAGCCTAGACGAGAGTTCCTTGTCTACCTTATTCAGTAAACTGTTAGTATGGAGGTGTCCTTGTGTCAGCCTCCATTTGAGTTGGTGTTCCTCAACTAGCCAGCTCCCGACTTCCTCTCTTATATAATCCTTTGTGATTCCACAAAACGGTTCCGGACCTGTGAAGACTCCCTTAGAGCCTTCTTTAGCTAGCTGGTCTGCCATTTCATTCCCTGCAATCCCCTCTTGTGCCGGCACTCATATTAGAGACACTTATTTGTTGTCTCTTGCCAGCATGTTAAGGAATTATTTACAGTTTTTTACCAGTTTAGACCTTGTTGTTGTTAAGCAGAACCTGGCTGTCAGTGGAAATTTCAATTTTTTGACCGGTATATCCACTTCTGATGTTTTCATCAATGCAGGCTATAGCGGTTCTATTCTATTGCCGTCAAGAATTGATATATACCCAGGGGGAATAACGCTACATAAGGGAATGGTCAACACATCCGCACAGCAAAATAACTGATGAACTATCTAAGAGAGGGGCTGAAACACCCCTTTGACGACCGAAACTCTTTTATGGTATGAGCTCCAATATAATATTGAAAGAAATAGGAAATAAGAGTTTTGACAGTTGTCCTAACAGGGCACTGTAGCCAGAATGGGCACCTCAAAATGCTCAAATTATTGGAGCAAAAAGAATGCAGATTGTGTAGAATGGAAGAATATTATATTTCCATACATGCGAATTGTAGAGCAATACAGAATCCTAGAGCTCAACACCTAGGAGACTATTTGATAGAATGGTGACACCTTCGAGTAACCTAAAATTCCTTAGGGAATCGCCAGTATCTGGGACTTTCCTCGGTAGAAGAAAGTGGACACAATTGATTTTTTTAATTATCAGCAAATGTCCTGGAGTCCAGAAGTCCTGAAACTTGTGAAAGGATAAATAAACGCTTTTCAAAGTTCTCCCGATGTGGGCATTTTCGATTTTACCTTGTAAGTTTAAAATTCCCAACTTTTGAGTATTCCCATTGAAGTAAATAACAGTTTTATCAATGTTTACTATATTCGCTGCATTTTTTTAAAGTAATATATAATTCAAAATATACACCCATATTAATCATTCTCATTCAGAAATAATTGACATTATATATTACAATAATGGTATTCAAAAAACGTGCCATACTAATAATGGTTAGTTAAAAATAGTCTAAAAATAATATAAGTCGAATATAAACAAACATACTTAAAAATTGTAGATGTACGGAAGATATAGTAGGCAATTGGGAGAATTGGCAAAACTAGAAGGATTAAAAGCAGCTGAAAGAGAAAGATTAAAAGCGGAAAAATATCGTAACAGTGAGCTTAGAGGATATCAAGGTATTATAAGTATATTCATTTTTAAAATTGCCGAACATGTAAAATTTTCCAGGTAAATTTTCAAAATGTATATCGTTCCTATGGCAACACTCGTTTGCGAGATTGGGAGAGGACTGGGTCTTCTTGGCTCTGTTGGGAATCATCATGGCTTTTTTAAGTTTTATTATGGATACCGGTATTGCTATGTGTGATAATGGTAGGTTATTTTAAAAAAAAAATTGTAGGAATGCCTTCATGCCTCCATCAACATTTTCCATTTTCATTTTACAGAATTCACTAGATCGGCACGCTCCAACAACTCCCATTTTTTAAACAGGAATTTATTTACATCTTCCCTGTAAAACTCATTAGATTTTTGGGTTTATATCCGTCATTTCTTCTTTTTAAAAATGCTCGACGTTTAGGATACTTGGAAATATATATCTTCAGTATATTTACCACCCCTAGAGGCTCTAGATCACGCAAAGATATTCCCCTTACGGTGATTTTATCCCGCAAAATGGTCGCCTTTAAAATCATCCATTTCAAACAACTCACGCTTGTTTTTCACATTATAAAATACGAATTATTTCTCTCCACTGTGTTGTGTTATTTTAGCGAGATTATGGTTATTCAGAGATCTAACAAATCATCCATCAGCTCAATACGCAGCATGGATATCACTTCCGGTGTGCCTAATTTTATTCAGCACAGGATTTGTTCAAGTTGTTGCGCCTCAATCAATAGGTAAGTGGGTAATCTCAAGGATTTGCATCTTTGTTTCACTTTTTTATCAAACGGATAAGGATTCTCGTGGAAAAAACTTTATATCCTTTTCAAAAAATCGTTATTTGCCGTGTGATTTACCGACAAAGTTTACCGATTTATGCAGATAAGCCGATCGGAAGTTAAGTAGAGTGTTTTAGACATTTTACGTGCATAAAACTGCCTTATTTAATGGGATATACCAGACGTTCGACTAGAGAATTCATTAAGTGTGCTACCAAGCACAGGTCTAACTGATTTCCATCAATGGTTTTTGCACGTATATTCGCATGCTTTGGAAGTAATTATTGACCACTGATCGAAATAGTTCGTTTCTAACCTATTGTAGCAATTTTATATCTTCAATTTCTTTTCACACGAGTACAAACATAAATCATAACCGGTAACATAACCCTCAAAAACTACATGCAGTTCTAGCGGCTCCTCTACACTTCGCGCCACAAAAGAAGGGTGAAGCCTACTGTCACTCCTCTTCTTTCTTCTTGGCACGAAACGCAACATTGTCACAACCACACAACACCAGTCGCGCGAAATTTAAAATAATGAATAATATTCTACACTATATATAATTATCATAATAATAACTTTTGGTATTGAAACTACATCCTTTACTTCTAATCATACGAGTGTTTTTAAGCAGTTGTGGGTAATTATAAATCTTTGCAGGTTCCGGTATTCCGGAAATGAAAACAATCCTCCGAGGTGTTTCTTTAAAAGAATATTTAACATTTCGGACGCTCGTAGCAAAAATTATAGGCTTAACAGCAACTCTGGGAAGTGGTATGATCCTGGGTAAAGAAGGTCCTTTTGTACATATAGCCAGTATTATAGCGACATTACTCAGTAAACTAGTAACTGGGTTCCAAGGAATATATGAAAATGAAAACAGAACCACGGAAATGTTGGCTGCAGCTTGTGCCGTGGGAGTGGCTAGTTGTTTTGCTGCACCCGTCGGAGGTATGCAGGTACTTTCTTGGTATTCCATTTTAAGTATTTATAATTATTATTGTCATTTGATCTACATATAGAAAGATCTCTGACAACACGGTAGGTAATATCACTTGTCAATGTCAAAATTGTTGCGTTACTGTTATTTTCATTTATAGATTGTATTTGGTCTCTGTGTTTATATCTGAATTGCTTTCTATTGTTGGTTTATTTGGTTTTGCAAAATGTTCACAAAACAAAAAAGATTCTCCAGTTCCACTGAACAAAAGCTAAGATTTATCATTGATAAACCCAACCCTCAGTTGGCCGTTACGATCGTAACTTAAAATAGAACCGCGGGTGCAGGTTGCCTCAGCCTCTATGGATACAGCTCCTTTCTTCCCGTCTACCCTAACTGGCTAGTTAATTGAAACCAAACGTATCATCACATGGACTACCTCACAGTACCCAAATATTACCCTATATATTTTTTTCCAATGTTCCCCAAATATTTCTCACCGAATACTGGGGAATCCACAGAGCAACAGTATAAAATGTGTACTAATTTCTTTTGAAAATCCCCCTAGATACTGGCTGCGCAGCTGATTCACTGAGACATATTATGCTCCCTTCAGGAGTTAGATGCCAAGATAATAGTACTTTTATCCAGTAGTCTTTCAGGTGTGTCCTGGGATTTAAGTTTTTCAAGTACCCATTCAGGCGCCAGCCACTCCAACCGGTATCTCGTGAAATGAGCTGACGATGCGCCGTAACAAATTTGACAGTGGGGATCCAGCAAAGCCAATCGTGCGGTAGACGTTATGCAGTGGGTAGCTCGATATTTTTACACTGTTGCATTGCTTCATTTACTCACGTTACTTAAAGTGTATTTTGTTGTGATCTTACGTTTTGTATTTGTGTATTCTGTTTTAATTATTTTAGTTTTACTCATTTCATGCCTAACCAAAATTCATTAATAAATTTTAATATCTAGATAATGTTCGGGTAAATTTCATCCCAGTCTGGCCGAATACGTTCTCTCTTTGCGTACTGAGAGCTCCGTCTTGTCACGAGATACCGGTTGGAGTGTAATACTAGAAAGCCAGTTAAAACTATTTTTTCAGACGTACTCTGGCTTATACATTCTTTTGATCACACCTGGATTGTCTTTTAGCTCTATTAAATATTCTCAATTGTCCGATCTTCTCGTTTCTTCGGTTTTATCCAATTCTTCCAGTATTATATTGGTTCCCAAAAGGATATTTCAACCCCTTTGCTATCTATTTGCGTCTGTTAATTTCCTTCAACTCTATAGTATGTTACTGAGCCCACATTTAGGTGAGAAGTTATTAAAATTAATTTATCTAGACCCAATATATAATAAATCGTTCACATAATATTTAAAATATTCTTAATAAAGGTGTACTATTCAGCATTGAAGTAACCACCACTTATTTTGCCGTCCGTAATTATTGGAGAGGTTTTTTTACGGCCGTTTGCGGTGCGACTACATTCCGTTTGTTAGCAGTATGGTTTCAAAAAGCCGAAACTGTTAGAGCAGTATTTAGAACAAACTACCATATGGAATTTCCATTTGATCCTCAAGAACTGTTCGTCTTCGCCTTAATGGGGTAAGAAATGAAATATTTAATTCCATAGAAGCGCTATTCTACCAGGCAATTTATTATGTTCAATTTCCACGTTGCGTCGAATCGCAGCGACTTGCTTCTGGGACAAAGCAGTGTTGCCAAATGGACAGTGACAGCAATGTCAGAGCGGAGCAGCCGATAGAAATTTTGGGTTGGTGCGACAAAATCCACCAGAAAAGTTACCAAGTCGCAGCTACTTCTCGCTCGAGAATAGAGCAAGTTCTAAATCATGCGATCGACGCGCCCAACGAAAAAAGGCCAAGTTGCATGAAGCTTTTTGAGTTGAAGCGTCAACTCGCACCGTGGAAAATGGACTTTACTCTTCTAGTGTGTCTTTTTGTTCAGAAATTACAATTATTGTTTTTTTAGGGTTATATGTGGTTTAGGCGGTGCTTTCTATGTATGGATGCATAGACAGTACGTAGTATTTATGAGAAACAGTAAAATTATCAACAATTTCTTAAAAAAAAGGTAATTTTCTTTAATAATATACATTTAAATAATTGACATAGGTGACTGTAGGGAGGAGGGGGGTTCAACTTATAAAGTATACATAAGAGCAAAATTGCTTATTTATATAAACAAATTTGCTGATTTATTTTTATTTTTCAGTCGATTTTTGTATCCAGCTATTGTGGCTCTATTAGTATCAACGATTACTTTTCCGCTTGGTACAGGACAGTTTGTTGCAGGGGATTTGAATGTCCACGGGCAAGTTGCGTCATTATTTAGCAATTTCACATGGACAGATCATAATGTAACGGTAGCACACGATGCGATTATTCGACATTGGAGAACGGAATGGACTGGAGTTTATATCAATTTGACGTGTTACTTGATATTTACAGTAAGAGCCATATTAGTTTCAATCAAGTTATATCTTTAAATGAAAATCTTCAGTTAAAGTGAATTTCCTAAATTTCAAAATGTAGACCACTTACTGGTTAATTGATTGATTCCTTAAGTCCTCGGCAACTCAGCCTTTTGGTTTATTTTACTCTACTCCCACACTCAGTATACCAATTCCGGTATAGGTTTTTTTGTGTTTTGGAAGCCGTTCTAATGCCGGAAGCACTGCAGCCTATTGTACTTATTGTACTCTGCTCCCACATTTAGTCCACCTATCCAGTTATCCCCGTATCTTCGGGTAGACGATATAGGTCCATTGGATGTGTGCCATATACTTCAGGTGGCACATTGGATTCTCCGAAGATTATTTGTCTCATCGACTCCAGTGCCTTACAGTCAGATAAGATATGGGTTACGGTCTCGGTCTTTGTGCCACAAAGTCTGCAGCTGAGGTCCCCGTTATATAACCCTATTTTATGCAGGTGTAAATTCCTAGTAAGTTCATCATCCAGAATTATTCCAAAATATGAGACCTCCTGGTTTAAGCACAGCTGCACGTTGAGGAAGCTTGACAGTTTCAATCTCTCACTCTTCCTTTCTCTAATGAAGAGAATGAGCAGAGTTTTCGCAAATATTCTTTCCCACACCATTTTTCCACTTTTATATACATCATACGGCATATTGGACTAAATATTATGTGGTATATAATCTACAGTTCGAAGACTAGACATTATTAATTCATCTCCTTCTATATACAATAAATTGTAGTCAATTATTGTTCTGTATCTGTAGAGTAGGGAAGGTGAGTGTAGGCTCACAGCACATTTGCCACATGTGACCCATTGTACATCCTCCCGAGGAGTTGTCCTCCTAGGTCATCGTCCATCCTGTCCTTCCCAGGAAGGTGGACAGGTCACTAGGAGACATCTCCTATATATCGGCAGGTGTAGGCCAAGACTCACCGAACACACACTCTCTTATTGACGATAACTCCGGACACTCGCAATGACAATTTCATCTTCCTGTTCACACATGCTGCATAGAGGTGTGTCCACTAGCCCCATAGAGTGGAGGTGTTGACAGTTGACAGTGGCCAGTCAGAAATCCTACTGTTTTTCCGTAGGTTTTTCCTGGTCATCGCCAAATATTTCGCCGCCAGCTTCCCAGAGTGATCCTGGCAAGACTGCATCCTTTGATTCCATCCAATCTCTTAAGGGATTGAGCATGGGTGTAACGTTTGGCTAGTTCCGCAATTATCGAAGTCGTTAGGCCGTAGGTGTCACTGGGCCCTAAAATTTTTAGTCCAGCCGCTTCCCTTGCTAAAGAATCGGCAATGCGATTACCTTTACTCTTGGCGTGCCCTTTAACCCACCTCAGGGTAATATTGTTTTCTGCCGAGGCGTTAGCTAAATCCTGGTGGCACTCTAGTACTAGCTCCGATATAACACGCTGTCTGTTCAATGATTGTTAAAATACAATATTCTATTGCAGTTTATATTTTCAATTATATGTTCAACGATTCCAGTTCCAAGTGGTAGCTTTATTCCTGTGTTTAAAATTGGAGCAGCTTTTGGTAGAATAGTTGGAGAATTGATGCATATGTGGTTTCCAACAGGTACTGTTTTTTATATGATTATATATTGTCCAATAGCAATTGCAGTTTTATAGTTTTTTTAATGAAATTTAAATGTTCTAATAATTTGTGTTGTTTTTAGGTATGCGTTACGGTGGGAAGACATCAACAATTATTCCAGGAGGTTATGCTACAGTTGGTGCTGCAGCATTTAGTGGCTCAGTAACTCATACTATTTCTGTATCTGTCATAGTTTTTGAAATGACTGGACAAATTACTCACATCATTCCGATAATGATTGCTGTATTAATATCAAATGCCATTGCAAGTCTTCTATATCCCAGTATATACGACAGTATTATATTAATAAAAAAGTTGCCATATTTACCGGATCTATTGCCAAACAGTAGCGGTAAGAAGAATTGAATATTTTTCTCTAAACGCTCTAAATGGAATTAATATAGCAACAATTTTGTAGTTCCCAACAACTTTTTTCCAATGTACCTAACATAGGCACTATTATTGGGTTTGTAATGTCCAATTAGGTGTTATGTTGACATCCCTACCACTCAGGTACTTCCAAAATTGTATCAGCTTAAAATGAAACACTGTTTCACCGATTATCAATATCTTCATTAGTCATACCTATTCTACATATCTGTCAATTTCTTAACTATCTATAAATAGACTATAGTAGCTCTTTTAGTCCTAATTCTTGGAGGAATTTTAGGATATCTGCAGGCTTCAACTTAAGTGAATGTCCCTCTATCCAGTAATCTCTCAAGTGTCAAATGCTGTGCACTAGGATTCTGAATTAAAAGTATGTAGATGGAGGTTTCTTCTTCCATTCCACAAAATCTACATTCTTCTACCCTATTTTGAGCTTTTCCAAGTGCCCATTCAGGTGACAATGTCCCATTAGTATTCCTGTTAAAACTCTTAGTGCAGTTTTACGTCAACTGATGCATTCATTTGATCTTAACAGGTTGTAGTCACCCAGAAGAATATTTGGTTGTCTAAGCCTTACTAGATCTTTCCAACGGTCAGAACTTCTCTTTTTCTCGGCTTTATCTATTTCTTCCAATATTACATTGAAGCTGATTCCGCTAGTTCATCTGCTATTTCATTTCTTTCTATTCCAGTGTGTCCTGGAATCCATAGTAAGGTAACTATGTTGTTCTCTCCTAGTTGGTAGTAGTTTGCCTAGGCATTCCCACACTATTTTAAAACTGATTAGACAAGAGCTCAGTAATAGCTGCTTGTTGTCTTTACTTAAAAATGATCATTAAGCCAGATAAGATTCTTTTTGTCTATATATTGTGCAAGTGTTTAGTCCCTATTTTATTATTTTCAAGTCATAATTTTAAATTACTTTCCATCTATCCAACATACTCTATAATTTTTCTCTATACTACTCATGTAATTTTAGGGTAACAACCAAACTGTACAACTAAAAAAGTACAGATGAAAAATTAAGAAATCTAATTTTACATATTTACACTTTTTTTAGGCATGTACAACGTTTACGTAGAAAATTTCATGGTGAGAGATGTAAAATATATCTTCTATGGAATGACTTACCAACAGTTGAAAGTCTTGTTAAAAGAAAATAGACACAGAAAAAGCTTTCCACTGGTGGACAGCCCAGAAAATATGGTCCTATTAGGATCAATTCAACGAATGCCTTTGATTCAAGTTATAGAAAAACAAATTGGCAAAGAAAGAAGGCTGCAGGTAAACATCTTAAAACCCAAAATATTTATGTAAAAAGAATATTGGATTTTATATTTTAGGTTGCAGCTATAAGACAAAGAGAAGCGAAAGAAAAAGAAGCTCAGTTTTTAGCAGAAGAAAGAAACAGACGAAGACCATCAAGATTCCAAGTAGTACCAGCTCCAGATTTGCTTAATAGGCAAATATCAGAAAATAATTTGGACCAACCACATTACAATCCCGTAATTGGATCTCAACCAAAGAAATCTATTCTCAAAAAAACGAATTCATTCACATTAAAAGGATTCACGCCCTTTTTGTCTACTAGCCCAGGAAATACTCCTTATACAACTGTAACAGGAGCAGAAAGTAGAATACGATCAGCATTTGAAGCTATTTTCAGGTAACCAACTGTCTAAAAATGTTTTAATGCAACTAAACTTATTAATAAATTGAATATTTCTAGTTCTTTTGATCCTTCATAGAACTTCATCTGTCAATTTAATAATAATTTGGCTTTTTTCAGAAAATCTGCTCAACTTCAAGATGTGGAAAATAATGCAAATGAAGACGTTCACACTATTCCACCAAGTCCAACTTTGTCTAAAAAAGTGCAACTGGTAAGCCAAGTTTAAAAATAAAATATATTGACTCAACCGCGTTTATAAGCTTGAAGCCTGAAGATTTAAAAAAGATCTTCCAGAGGTAACACTTGTGGCTTGTGGCCCAACACATTAAATAAAATATCAATGACAGCTGACCTTTCCACATTTATATTTCTTTGAAATTTTCATCCTCAATTATTGCACTTTGCAATACAAATAAAGAACTTCCACACTTACTTCAAATATTTTGTTTAAGCCAATTGAAAGAGTATGCGATATGAGTCCAGAAAACCAAATCAAGTGGGAAGAAGAACAAATGCAGTTACCAGTGGAATTCGCGTTGTGCACTATAGATCCAGCGCCTTTTCAGTTAGTCGAAAGAACTTCATTGTTAAAAGTCCATTCTCTCTTTTCTCTGGTTGGCGTGAACAACGCTTACGTAACCGCCATCGGTAAATTGGTTGGAGTAGTTGGTTTAAAAGAACTAAGGAAAGCAATTGAAGATGCCAACAGTGGAAACAATCCAACCAACTCAGAAAGTATTGGAAATTTGAATAGTGACAAAATTAGTACCAGTGGAATTAAAGATTCATTGGAAAACATTCGTGATTCTATAAAGGAATCAAAAGTGTGATAGAGCAGGTATTATCAAAGAGTTTAATTGTATAAATATGTAAATATAGAATTGATAATTTTTCATTGACATTTTCTTGAGTGACTATACAGAAGTGATTCACAATCAAAGAAGTACAGGTAACTAACAAAGTATACTTATACACTTTTACAATATGTTTTGGCAAATCAATACTTCCATTTTTGTTAGATGGCTATTTTTTCCCTGATATGTTATATATTTTTATTCTTTATTATTCATGTAGTCAATGGAATATTTTTTTTTGTAAAACTGATAATAAAAAAGTTTCCCATATGGTGCAAACTTAAGCAAACACACAGTATAAATAAATTTATCTATTATAAACATTTTTAAACTCTCTTATGTTTATGGTACAGAAACCAATACAACCCATACATAAAATTAATAGGTGAAGAAGCACAATTGGGATTACTGGCATAATGAATGACTTCCTCAACTGGCATTTCAATAACTTCAATATTTTCTCCTTCCACCCCACCACCCTGGTTTTTTCTCATTGTATCGGTAACTTCACAATAATAAAAGGTTGAGTTAGCTCCAGTGGTTTCAGTCAAATTCTTGATAACAGCAATTTTTTCAAGCTGCTCAATATTAACTTCATAACCACATTCTTCTAAAATTTCTTCCCTAGCTATTTCTTCAGTTGGAATACTTTTGTCCTCCAGTCCAGCACAAAATTCTAAAGTTATCCCTAGTTTCGCAGGATACTTATTAGTGTCTACTTTATTTTGCCTATCAGCCTCAGCAACCTAAAAAAATACAATGTTACTAAACGGTTCAAAAAGGTATTCTGTTTCTTTGAAGTAAATTCACAAAACCTAACATAATGTGTGTAGAAATAGGTTTTTTAATCAAATTTAAGAGACCAAATATGAATATTATTATATCTCTTTATACTTTAAGGAGGAAGACAAAAAATTGATGTATGTGCTGTTTCCACAACAATATCCTAAATTACTTGAATAGGAGAAGCTCCCAATTACCACCACATTTGAAATAATATATTGAAAAATACAACCTGTTGAATATAAGCCGCAGGTCTAAATTGTTTTACAAGCACTAAAACATCTCTTGTACTATTATATACGATTATCACAACACCATCTCGTTCAGCGAATATATTGTAAGTTTTTTCTATTCCATGCTGTTGGTATTGTATAGTTCGTGGACTAGTATAGATTGTTGGAATATAATCTGTTAAGTAAACGTTGGTAACTTCTTCCATGATTAGAATAAACTAAAAATTGTTTCAGTTTACAATATAAAAATATACAGTGTGCGTAAGTTCTTTCGGAACCTTAGACCTTACACAAGTACGACAGAGAAACAGCTGAATGAGAGAGAAAGATAATTATACGCGGTCATCGAATGGTCATCGACGCGTGTATTTAATTACAGTTGGGTGTGGTTCTATTTCCGATAGTGAACGAATGCTCTTTACCCTACTATTTCAAGCGCTATTGCCAGAAGCGCAGATTAATTTGTACAAATGATATTTTTCTCTCGTTTTCGTTGACTTTTTTTCGAAGTCATGCACAATAGCTAAAACAAAACACTTTCACTTGGCAACACTGTGTTTTACAGATAGAATTCACATTTAAACTGCTATTACTAGGGTGAAAATACAGAACGTTTGTGCCAGCATTACGCCAAATAATCTTAGAGATATGAGATCAAATCTTTATCACAGATTTGGCTATTGTCTGGCACAGCAAGGTGGTTTATTTGAGCACTTAATTCATTAAAATTATGTTTACCTTTAGAATAAATTTTTATTTTCATTTTTTCAGGAAGTTTATATTTTACGTTTAGAATAGATGTAGGTACCTACTGATTTTATTTTTTCAATTTAATTTATTAATGGAAGGGATTTTTAGTTTATTAATTGTGGTTCTCTCAAGAAATGCTGTTTTATTTTCAAGTTACAATGGCAAAAATAATATCCTATTGTAGTTAGAAATTGTCAACTTGGTCTAAAATGATATCATGTTGACAAAAATGAATTTTAAGATTTACAGGTTACGTAATAACGATTGTATTTTTATATTTCTTTAACGTCCTCACTCCTTACGTCTTGGGAGCATACTGAATTACCATTTACCACCACCAACTAGTTAAAATAGGAGGACAATGAGCAGTCGGGCACTCTCGGGAATAAGCTTACGCCCCCTAAGGTGAAACTAAAGTGATGATTGTGCACAATTATTCTTCCTCTCTCTTTCATATATCCTTGTCGTACTTGTGTAATTCGTTCCTAGGTTCCGAAGCAGATTTCCCAATCGGTATATGCAAATACTACTTATATTTCCATTATCCTCTATCAACTGATATACACTCTCTTTGTTGATTTTATCTTCCACATTTGCATCAGATCCACATCACAATAACATACAAATAGTTCAAATTCAAATAGATTACGTTATTTTTTTATTTATCTATGATTTTCTTCTTATTTGACTTACAAAAACTTTTCAAAGTTGGTGTATTCCCAATGAACTCTCGTAACTTGGGGTCTGCGCCAAACGTCAAACCATAGAGAAATATAATAATATAATGGTTAGGTTCACTTCACAGGTTATTTTGTCTATGCGTCAAACGTGTGGTAAAAAAATATGAGTGAAAAGTGGTGAAAATTTGTAAAAATGTAAAATGGAAACGACCCTTTTTGGTATTTGTTCCTGATGATAACTTTTCTAGAAGGGCAATTGAGTTTGACCAGTTCTTATGTCCGGAAATTCTACACCTATTGTAGGACCAACACAGTGAGGGAAAATATAAGTTTATTGTTGTAAGTATACCGGAAAATGGATAGGGATAAAACGATTTGGATTTGAGATCAATAATAGAAGAGTCCTGAATGCATTTTGAGAATAATATCCATGACTTTGCAGTTTATGTTTCTAGTACGGAACAACCGGATTTGTATAGATAAAAAGAAACTAATTTATCATTATGCGGCATCAGTGATCCACATTCCCAAAAACAATTAGTATGGGTCAGAACATAGATAACATACTGGCCAGAAAAGGCATATGCCATCCAGAAGGAGAAGTCTGCAACTACGAACACGTGCTCGTCGCTTCTGCAATAGATTTTGGACAAACTTTATCTGCCCGATATTTGAAATGGTAACGGATCAACATGATGTACGGAATATAAGCTATCTGTTGGTTAGAATATTGCTATGTTACTGTTGATAAATCTTCAATATTCTACAGATTTTAGTTTCACGCAGATCTGGTACCGATAATTACTACTTCCTCATGAGCTTAATGTAAATTAAGCCTCGAAAAATAGTGATAATAAATTTTTTTAAGTACCTACTTTGGCATCACTATTCTCTGGAAGATGTAGGAGTGTGGTTTAAAAACTTACTCATTATTTGTGTATTGAAAATTAAATCATTACTAGTAGGAAATAGTTTGAATATTTCAATTATCAATGGAAACCAATATTTTGAGGAAATCGAAGAGGTATAAAACTAATTTGAGAATGGTAACTATTATAAATAATTTAAATCATTTTTGATAATCTTGTTCAACCCTTTTTAGAATCTTTGTGTCCCAATAAGAATATTTCAATCAGAAACTCTTATAAGTGATAATAGTAAAGAAAGATTCAGTAACTTGTCCATAGAGAATTGGATGGATAGTTAGAAAATAATTTTCAATCTCAAATGCGCAAGAATTGAAATTTGTTATTCCCATCACAGTGTGCTAGAGGTATTAAACAGAAGCTCAGCTCAAAAGCATCTACGTTCGTAACGGAAAAATTGGCCAAAAAAACAGAAACTGAATGAGACGTATTCCAATAATGCCATTCATTTACCCAAATTCGCCCAGTCGTTATAATAGGTATACTGAACCTAGGGTTATTGTAGGGAGAGGAAATTCATTTTGATGATTGTGTGCTTTGTTTTGTAACATATGGATTAATTATAGTAAATGATGTAAATAAAGTCGTGAAAATAGTGAAAATATTTTTTTTATGTACTCTAAGCTCTAAGCAGCATTATTCTCTGGAAGATGTAGAAGTGTGGTTTGAAAAGCTTATTAATTAACAATGGTAAGCAACATTTTGATGAAACTGTGGAAGTAAATATCAATTTTGCTTTCTTCTTTCTTGTTGAAATAATAAAACACCATTATACATAAAAAAATTTATTGATAATCTAAAATACAATATAAAAAACGAATTGCAACATCACAATAAATCTGCATGTTAACAAGAAAATTCTGAACAAATAAACATACAATATTCTGATAACTATTTTGCAAAAACCACATTATTGTAGCCATCTACAACAAACCATTTTTTTCAGAAATAGTTTAAATTTTGGAAATAATATTTTTTCTTTAAAACAAAAAAGTGTTGTAGTAAGGGAGAACCATTAAAATATAGTTGACTACAATGAAATGGTTGTCGACATGTTGATTCGATTATTTGCAAACTAAATATATATTTATGATGCATTTGAATCAAAAAAACTAAATATTTTTAATTGTGGACAGTTTAACAGTGCACATTTTATTCATATCACATACAAAAATTTATAGTTAACATAATTAATGTCATTTCAACAAAACTAGACAAGAACGAATTAATAATTTAAATATTTTATTTCTTGAATAATCAGAACAATATGGTTACATCATTTATTTATCCAGAAGTTTATAGTTATATATGAATTAACCATTAAAATGGTTCTTTCTCCTGGGAAGATCTGACAAAGTAGTCTTGAAGTGACTCTCTGGAAAATATTTTAAACAACAGCTGTAATAATTTCAGGAATCTATCAAATATCTGTAAAAATGTACTTTCATGAAAACATATACCGGGTGTTCCACTATATTTTAAGATATTTCAATATATAAATTTTAAACGAATAAGTACAGATAATGTAACTTCTTTCAGCTATATGTTAAAGAATTTTTGAAATCGGAGCAAAAGAATTAATTTAACTCAGAGATACAGTTCGTTCGGTGAATCTTTTCCCATGTATGAAATTATTCACATACTACTTTTTGTAGTACGTCTCTTTCCTACTCACAGAATCTAAACCCCCGAAATGAAACCGTTTGTTCCATTACAACATAATATAACAAACAGAGATAGCCATATGAAGAATGTCGGCGATAAGTTTAACGCGAATTTGTACGTTGACAGACCAAAGACTTTGTTTACATTTTTATTTCACAAAAGCAGTTGTTATAACGACTTACTTACACCCGAATGTTCGAATTATTGTGGTAAGTAAAGATTATTTATCTACTTATTATTTATTTACTTCGCAATGGAAACTAACCTTAAATTGACATTTCATCATGGTTATGGATAGAATTCCATCAAACTGAATCATATGAAACATATTTTGCTAGGAATTCAACGCTATTGAATTAATTTGGACAAATTGCAAGTCATATTACAATAAATATATTGGTAAATATAAGTATTCAGATAGCTCTGTTATAAATATGTGGAAAGAGGCACTGCAACAATGTCATCAACAAATTTACAAAAAATATGTTAGGCATACTCATTAAATTATAAAAAAGTGGTATGCCCGAGAGCAAAATATAATTGATATTAGCATACAACCAATTACCATAGACATAAATATAAATAGCACTGATTCTATGAGAGAAATTAAATGAAATTTATTGTTTATATTTATGAGTCTTAAATATACATATTTAAAATTTTTATTTTCACAATCCAAAAGATTTCTATTTTTCATTGTTGAACCGTATGGGTGGGACGGCCCAATAGTAATGGTTGCTAGCCATAACACTAAAAAGGCAATTCTGATTTGCAAAAGTTTCTCCTGAGGAGATTGTTATTAATTCTAACTCTTATGCAAGTAAATTTGCGGAATAACCCTATAAAACTCTGGAATACTAACAGTTTCTTCAAACTAAAGGTTTAGGTAGCATATCGCTAAATGGCTGTGAAATATTTACAAATATCTAGCTTCAATAATAAATAGCGCACACCGTCATTTTAGTCACATCCTAATTGAAACATCAATCTACGACCTACGTGTAATTTGATGTATTGCGTTTGTATATGAATGATGACGCATGGGAAAAGATTCACCGAACCAACTTTATACAGTAGGCGTTTTGCTGCGAGGTACTGTTGACTACCGATTCAATGGGAACGGTACTATCATTATCCTTTTCTAATGTGTTCTTCTTTCTTTTATACTCAAAGACAGAAGTTTGAACCGACCTGTCGCGAAAACGTTACGGTCCCGAGAAATTGTGTAACGTTGAGTCAACGGTACCTCGCAGCAAAACGCTTAATGTGACAAGAATCAATTAAATATTCAAAAATATACAAGTACTTGAGAAGTGCTTTGGTCTTTATTCATTATAGAAATATGTATACCATTAAACTGTTTAATTTAGAATATTTAACAAAAACACACAATCAATTTAAAATATTTTAAACAGAAAATTTCCCTAAGCACCAAAGTATTATTAGAAAATATACAATAAGTTTAAAAAAAAAGGAGACTGTACAAAATAAATATTTTACTACAGATATCTACAACCACGGAGTTAGACTAGACAAAATTAAAAATCTCAGTTTTAATACTCTCGTTCAATAATACAATGGGTTTTTGGTATTCTATCAAAATATATTAGCACTTCTTTGCAAAAATTAATCTAAACATTTTACCGAATATTTCACAAGAAAACTAGAAATCAAGAATTCCTAAATGTTTGCAACTCTCACTACAGATACGTCACAAACCTGAAGATGAAGTTAGCTACTTTCTGATTATGTTTTATGAACTAATAAGCCAGTTACAAAATGACCAAAGTTTGAAGAACTGTCTAAAATATATATATATATATAAGTGTTTACAGTTTATACAAGTTTGACGTTTCAATATTATAATCCAAGTGTCAAAAACGTTACTTTAGTCATGAGTTTTCTGAGTTAGGTTATAAAAAAATGACGGTATAAAACTCTGCATTTTCTTGAGTATTTAAAAAAAATTCGTAAGTATCAGCTGCACCATAAAATTTTGCCTAGTCTAAATATATATATTAAGCAGTCGTACTGGGTAAAACAATACCCTGTATTCACAAATGTTTACGTAATATACAAACGATTATAATAACTGGTATGCAATTTTCCAAGATAGGGCTGCTGCAATATATGCAATTTAATAAAAAGAAAAAAATCTACAATCTAATGAACACTGAATATTTAAGTTACACAAAGAAAACTGACTAGAAGGAGTGGTGGTTAGTGCTCAGTTACAGAGAAATTATGGTAATAATGTAGTGTATTTTCAAAATATTATACTGCAGCTAATAACTAATTGAAAATACAAACTGCATTAATAAATTGTTTCAATATATTAAGTAGTGAATGTAAGGTATATGAAGTAGTGTTTTCTAACATACAGGGTGACTAATTCTGCAAACATTAAAAATACATGTTTTTTTGTTGGTAGTGATGATTGCAATAAATAATAATAAAAAATGAAGTGTGAAGTCATTCGGTATATGTTGAGCAAAGTCCAGCCCTGCTCGTAATTTCTCGACCTGTTTGAAATGCGAGTAAACCATGTGAATGGAATGTCGCCAGTCATGTCATTTAAATGAACGAACAAAACGTTGTTGTAAATTTACTTATGTCTTCAGAATTTGACAACCTGTATATCTAAGATTATGAAACTAGTATTTGTTTGTATAAAATGTTTGTGAATATATATTTTTTTTGGAAGTACCATACCTTCAAGTAACCCGAAATTATAAAGTTTTTATTCGAGATTTTTATATAAAAATTATTATCATAATTTGATCACCCCAAGCAATTCTATATCAAATATTACAACTGAAAAATCTTATCAAAAGTGTTTTAAAAAATTTATTAGCACTAATGTGTTGTAGTAATTAAGTATATCCCAATATTTTTTTTAATAACAATAACAAAAACATCAAAATTGCCTATTTTTTTTCAAGTAAAAGAAAGTTGTATGTGCCTGTAATATCTAAATATTTATAGTATAGTTAATATCAAGCAAAATTAGACAGAACGTATATTATTATAAAAAAGTTTTTTGGAAATAATGACAAACACAAAACGAAATCGTGGAAAATAAATCGAGCTTAGCAAGTAGATACTCTGAGACGGTCTGAGCACAATAGTTCAAAATAATAAAACCGGCCAAGTGTGAGCTGGACTTGCGCAAGAAGAGTTCCGTACGTACCATTATCGATACAGATAGATTTATTTCATCACATTAAATACAACTGTACAATAGTGACAAGTCAAACTGACAAAGTAAAAAACAAACAACAATAGTTACAATTAATACACAATGCGTCTAAAATAGTTATTTCTAAAATTTAAACAAAAACTAACATGTTAAAAGATTATTGCCTCACAATTTAAATACTCTTCGATGGAATAGAAACTCACTCAATAGTGAGTGCTCTCTAACCTTGAAATGGTTGTAATTCAAACCAATAATGTCTGCAGGTATTTTATTGTATAAATGTAGGTATGTTGGGTGAATTTCGAGCTGATAGATCCAGTCGAGTTGGGTAATTATGAAAGTCAGCGTTTGTAAGATACTTAGTATTATTTTTATGTATTTCTAAAACATTGCAAAGTATGAAAATACATGGCAATGGTAAAATAAGTTTTTGAAATAAAGGACGACAGTGTTATCTGTGAGAAACATTGGCTATGATCCTGATTCCTTTTTTTGCATACGAAAGGCTTTAATTGCATGTGAAGACTGCCCCCTTAAAAGTATGCCATATGTTAGGTGGCTGTTGAAAAGAGAAAAGTATATCTGTAATACCATACTTTATAAAAACATACAAGCTGATTGATTTTTGCTTTTGTGATTCATATTCATAGCTTCGGTTAGTATAAAACAGTTATTAAAAATACATGAGACCGCAGGAAGGATCGAACTCGCGATCTCCTGTTTACTATACTGGGGATTAAACCAACTAAGCCACGGCGCCAGCTACCTGTTGCCGTTATCATTATCAAGCAAAAAAATGAAGTTTTTTAATATTTATTTTATACTGTTGTTAGTATTTGTTGTTATAGCTGCAACATAGTTCTGTGCCAGCTGTAAATTGTCAAGTAATGTTCCATTTGACATATACAGCGCCTTCCATCAGACCTATTCGACCTACTGTGTCAAACAGGTGAGGAAATCTACTTACAAAGCTCGATTTATTTTCCATGATATAGATTTGTTTTTCATTATTTCCATACTAATGTATGATTACATTGTTTAATTTCGGTTATTCATGAATAAATATTGACATGTACATCTAAATAAGTACGGTATAATCAAACTTTTAATATGTAGATGTATAAAGCTTAAAATATTGATTTATATCAATCCACATTCGCTCGAACGGAAATAAATTAGATTGTAACATATTTAAAACCAAAATAAGTATTGGCACTTTTAATTTCAATCTTCTTCCAACAATAATCGATTATTTATCATATATCTACAAGAACACATACAGCCTTTTTTTTAATGTAGAACAATGTTAACAAAATTATCTTAATTTTTTTTCTAAAATAATTATAAAAATTTAATAAAATTCATTTTCGCTAGAATGATTAGATTCAGGTTTAGAATTTAAATTAGATATGTTAAACATAGACATTTTCAAAGCTAAACTAATGTTGTTGGCTGATAATTCCAAAGCTCCTGTATCTGCAATAAACAAAAACAGTTTGATCAAATTTCACATTGAACGATTCATTCTTGAATTCATTAAGCATCGTTATACGATACCTTAATTGTTGTTTAAATAAATAAAGATGCAAACAAAAATGAAAGTAGATATTTTTGTCAAAATTTATAATCTATAATAAAATTTCTTTGATTTAGGCTCCTTAAGACTTTTATAATAATAATAATAATAACCACACCCTCTTGTGGTGGACCTAAATATGTGTAAATAATTTCCAGGTTTTTATTGAGGCCTCTTTTGCAATAAAAAAGTTTTGTACAGGGTATCCCAAATTGGTGTGTTTTGCTGGGTATCTCGTAAACTAGAAGAGATAGAAGAAAAGCAGTTAAGATGTTAGGACTTCTTTTTTTGTTAAAGTAACAATAGCCCAATTAAATATTTAGTAACTCCCCGCAGTTGAAAGATACAGGGCGATTATTGAAAACTGTCGAAAACTACAAGGTACTATAACTTATTAATTAGGAAAAATATAAAAAAA
>CAJUYH010001093.1:34447-52839 GCA_910591685.1 Galerucella tenella
AAAAAAGTGTTTTTTAAAAATAAACGGCCCCTACCGGATTTGAAGGGATTAGTGTTAACAGGTAAGTATCAAAATCGATCATTTAACACAGACAATTATAAAAAATATTCATGGTTAACGGGATCTGAGGTACACAATAAATTATATTGTTGGAATTGTTTACTCTTTACAACTGATAATTCTTCATGTTCGGGGCGCTTGATTTATAATGATTTAAAAAATTTATCTCGCGGTCTAGACAGACATGAAACATCCCAGGAACATATTATATCAAGTATTGAGTTTAAATTAACCGGTAAACAAAATATTGTTAATGTGATTGAATCCGCTCGTACACAGGAAATAGAAAGTCATAACCATATAGTTAAAGACATCCGCAAAGTAAAAAAAAATATTTGATTTCTTGTTGTATTTATGATCCCAAGATTTGGCTTTTAAAGGGCACGATGAAGCTGAAAATTCAGTTAACTAAGGTAATTTTAGAGAATTGGTAGCTGGTACGGCCCTTGCGCGAAGGTTAAATTAATTGGCTGCATAAAGTATATTTTAATAAAAACGTTTCAAATCCAGCCTCCTCTCTCAAAAAGTTCAAGAGCCGCCACTGGTTTTCAATAATCGCCCTGTATCTTTCAACTGCAGGGAGTTACTAAAGATTTAATAAGGCTATAGTTACTTTAACAAAAAAAGAAGTCATAACATCTTAACTGCTCTCCTTCTATCTCTTCTAGTTTACGAGATACCCAGCAAAACGCACCAATTTGGGACACCCTGTACTGGAGCTGCAATAAATACGGGGGAGACACAGAATATAATATGTGGTGGAGAGCCATTTGTATTCAGACATCCAGTACAACTCAAATTGCTACTTTAAATTACTAATTTGAATACACAAATTAATTTTGTTTTATTTAATTTTACATACTGAAATATTTTACTTGACAACAAAAACAATTAGTTACACAATACAGCACGCAACATCAGCTTTTGACTTTTTTTTCTGAATAAAGCCATATTGAGCCTCGAAACTGCTGAACAACTTTTCTATGCTTTCTTGGGGATCACCAAGATCGATTGGTTTAGAAGTGCCTATATGGGATTCACTCCGATTCGTCTCAACTTTCACATTCTTTTCATCAACTTTAATCAATGGTTGAGATATTGAAGTTGTTAGCGCATTTGCCTTTTCTTCTCTATACGATTGGGATCCAGAAAAATGTCCTGAATTATCTTGAAGCGAATTTATATAATTTCTTAACAACAACGCTATTACCGGGTCATTTTTATCAATAACAAACTTATTAGGTGCTATTTCTTCGTTTTGTTTGATATTTTTTGCTTCATGATGGTGTATTTCTGGTCTTTTATTTCTCTTACTAGCCGAGTTCATCATGTGTCTGTTTATAAGCATTCTTTGATAATAACTCGGTTTATTTTTATCATTTTTAAGCATTCTTTCTTCTAAACCCAATTCTCGTCCGACACTCTCTAGACTACTGTTGAATAATAGTTTATATTCAGGAGTTGAATCTGTCAAACACTTTGCGATAAAATTTTGGAAGTCTTCACGAGAAGTTTTACCTGTAAGATGTCTTTTTAATATCAATTTTAAGCTGCATTCTTGACATTTCCGCTGTAATTTAAAACAGTCTCGACATGATTTCGCTTTAGTCGATGTTAACTTGACTTCTTTGGTGTTTATAAGAGACATACAACTCTGGGATTTGTGTAAGTTGGTGCCCAACTTTTCGGGAATAGTTTCCAAATTAACGTCACTAATATCGATGCTCTCTTTTATAAAACAATTAGCATTTTCTTCGCTAATTATACACACAGGATTTTTTCTTGGCATGTTTTGAATGCAATTTCTTAGAGGGAGCGGATTTGGATGTTTCGGAATGGAAACCTGGCAATATACATTCTTAGTTTCTTTCATTTGGGAAAGGATTTGGTAGGATAAGGATTGATTCGGATGATCTAGATAAGAAAAAATAATTTACAACAATTATCTACCACTTAAAATGACTTAAATATTACTCTATTGTTATGGAAATAAGGTTTAACTCTACAGTAAACTCCTGTGGAACAAACACGAAAAGGAGATTACATACAAGGCAAAAATGGCTCTAATGGTGAGCAGAAATCTGGCAGGAAGAAACTGGGGTTGTAACCTAAAAATCCTAACCTGGATGTACTTATGGAGCCATTGCGTGGAGTAGTAGAACTAGCCTATTGACGACGAGAGAAAACCTCTCCAAAATTCAAAGACTAGCCTGTATAAGCATTACAGGAGCAATGAAAACATGCCCAACGGTAGCCATGGAAGTGATTCTCAACCTCACCCCACTACATATGGTGGTGGAAAGCGTTGCAGAAAGAACAAGATACAGAATAAGTAGAGAGGGAATCATTGAAAAAAAACCACCTCCTCACTTCTTAGAAATCAGACAACCTGGGACATGCCACAAGACGGTATGATGAAAAAATATAACTTTCCAAAGAAATTCGTTATGGAATTAAGCGACAAGAAAGAATGGGATGCAAATACCATTACCAGACTTGGAAAGAATGCCATTCAATGGTACACAGACGGCTCAAAAGCAATAGAAGGAACTGGGATAGGAGTGTTCAGGTCAGGAACCAAACACTTGGAAAGCTTGGTAAAAACCCAAGTATCTTTCAAGCGGAAATCCACGCCATAAGAAAGTGCGCCCAGTTCAATATTGATAAAGGATACAGAAGACAAAGGATTATCATAATGTCAGATAGTCAAGCAGCCATTAAAGCACTGAGCTCTTGTGTAATCAGTTCAAAAATGGTGTGGGAATGCCTAGACAAACTCAATGGCGAGAACAATATGGTCACCTTGCTATGGATTCCAGGACACACTGGAATAGAAGGAAATGAAATAGCAAAGAGGGGGACTTAAATACCTTTCTGGGGACCTGAACCCTTTTGCGGAATCAGCCCCAATGTAATATTGAAAGAAATAAGTAAAGAAGAGAAAAAGAGAAGATCTGACCATTGGAAGGATCAAGTAGGGCTTATACAATCAAAGACTCTTCTGGGTGACTACAACCTGTTGAGATCAAATGAATGCATAAGTCAAAGTAAAACTGCGCTAAGAGTTTTAACAGGGATCCTAACGGGACATTGTAGCCTGAATGGGCACCTGCAAAAGCTCAAAATAGTGGAGGAAGAAGAATGCAGATTTTGTGGAATGGAATAAGAAACCTCCATCCACATACTTTCCAGCTGCACAGCACTTCAGAATCCTAGAGCACAGCACTTGGGAGATTACCGGATAGAAGAGGAACATTTACCTAAGTTGAAGCCTGCAGACATCTTAAAATTCCTCCGGGAAATAGGACTAAAGGAACTACTAGTTTCTGAGACTCTCCTCAGAAACTGAGTAGAAGTAAGGGGGCACAATAGATCTTTTAGGTCTCAGTGAATGTCACTCCAAAATACATACATACATGGAAATAAAAATAGCGTGATGAGCAACTGGAAAGGAAAAACTCACCTCCAAATTCTGTGTTCATTGGGGGCAAAGTCTGTAAAATTAACGCTAAACATTGTGCAACGTTATTATTAGGAGCACAGCATAACGCAGGGGTCATTCCTTCATTATCAACAGCTATGACGGACGCTCCTTTCTTGAGCAGCTCTCTAGTTACATCCACCAAGCCATTTCTTGCAGATATATGAAGTGGGCTACAAAAGAGAAAAATATTCAAGTCATTTCCCAACAAAATTTGACCAAGACTTACGTTTTTTTATCATTATTAGTTATATTGACAATGGTATCTCCTTGAGAATCTTCTAAAATTAATAAGGCAGTCTGGTTATGCTTTTTTAGGCATGCCCAATGCAAGGCAGTATTGCCAAGTCTATCACAAGTAATACGATCAACTTTACAAGTTAATAAATGTTCTGAAACCAACAAAAGAATATTTTTCTAATTAATTTTGTATTTACAATTTAATTCGTAAAATACATACCAACAATTTGAGTTTGTCCATATTGAGCGGCGGCTATAAAAGGCGTTCTACCCTCTTCATCGAAAACTTGAATATCAGCACCTTGTTCTATCAAATATTTAGCACACTCAGCATGACCGTGTAATGCAGCGATATGCAGTGGCGTCCTCTTTCTACAGTCCGACAAATTAGCTATCTGTTTTCCAAAATAATTGACTAATAATTCTAGGCACTTATCTGACCCTGAAAAACTGTACAAATATTTAAGCAACTGCTATTAGCTCATTCCCAGAATACATTCAAACCGAGGGGTGAACCGCAAGTGGAAGTATGTGGAAGTTTGGTGGAAGTATGTGGAAGTTTGGTGAAAGTATGTGAATGTTTGGAGGAAGTATGTGGAAGTTTTATATAAAAATTAGACAAAGTGCGGTGAAAATTACGAATTTAGGATTATTGAATAGGTCATTATACAGGGTGTTAATGAATAGGAGTTACAAACTGAAAGAGCGTGTAGAAAATGCGAAAATTGGCATTAAATTTTCTGTCGACATGGGTCGTTGTTGGAGGTTTGGTTTTCGAGATACAAGGTGTTGAAGTTATCCATACAACAGGTAAAATATAATAAAAATCAATGCTATGGAATGTTTTCAGAAATTAAAATTTGTGTGTTTGTTGTGGAAACGTATTGTATTACAAAAAGGTTGCATGAGTTCTTCGTCAACTAACTTGAAAACACTGTGAGAAAGTATGTGAAGCTTTGGTGGAAGTATGTGGAAGTTTTTTCAAATGTGGAAGCAGTGATGTAAAATGACGGTCATTTTCAGCGACAAATGACCGTCATTTTAGTCATTTTCATAATCTTTGACAATTCATTAATTTTTAAATTTTTTGAAATATAGGTACCTAAATGCAGAAAGACGTGAAATGGAAAAAGGGTATAAGAAATAAACAATTTATTTTTATCATATCACACAAAAAATTTAAAGGTACTAAAGTACTAAATACCTCAATTTTTGCAGTTTGAAGGTGATGAAGCAATTAACAATTTGATTAACAAAATTCAATTAAGTTCCTTTTAAAGCCTTAAACTCAACCTCAAAACACGAGAATAGGACAATAAAATGCATTATAAAACTTAAACCATTTCAAATTAGTGTTTATTTTAAGTTAAGGTTATATGCAAAATGACCTGGCGGTCATTTCCGAATGTGACTTGACCGTGACCGACGTCATGACCACCAAAATGACACGGTCATATGACCGACTCACATCACTGTGTGGAAGTAGGTTTACAAAATTTTTTGGTTTACCACTCGATTCAAACAAAATTGGGATGAGATAAAAGTCTGCGGGTTTGGAAAAAATATATCACAATAATAAAGAATAATTATTACAAATACTTACGTAGCGCAGTGGATGGGCGAAAATGAATTCTCTTCCAACTCTTTGAAAATTTTCTTTTCCAGTAAATATTCCACACAATTAGCATAGCCTAAAATTATTTACATGCAGGTACATACAAAGTTTCACAAATTTCAAAAGCGAGATATTAGGTGTGTTCTTTTTGACTGAGATCTCAGCTCACTGCAGTTAAGGTGATCTGAGATAAAGTGATGTGAGTAAGCACCAAAAAGAACGAACTACTCAATTGAAACGCGCGATCTGCCGACGCATGCGTGAATAAGAGATATAAAACATAAAACATATAAATTCGTATCAGCATCTAATAATGTTATTGTATCCATAATTATTTCTCTGTTATTTAGTCAATTGATAATTTGTAACAAAAGAAAATTAGGTTATGTGTGTTTATATGTAAACAAAATCAAATATTCCTTCATCCCCTCCATTTTATTTTCGACCCAAGTCCAACTGATACCCCCTTACATCACATTCAGCATCGGTGAAGGGGGAAGTGAGTAAATCGAAAAGAACGCGCATATTACCGATGTGAGCTGAGATTAACTGAGATCTCAGTCAAAAAGAACACACTTATTGTTACGAACTCATTGATTCAGAAGCCGGTTCTGTCGCGAATGCGTCTTCTGGAAGGTTGTTTACAAAGCAATATAATGGTTTATTCCCGAATGTTATAGAATTCGTAAATTTAAGAAGGTTCTAGAGTTGCGAAGTACTATATATACGCGGGTTTTCGAGTGAGTCGAGGAGTTGTTCAGTATACAGTGAATCGGTAAACAGTTTCAGTATAAAGTAAGTGAACAGATAGTTTCTTGTAGTGTGTAAGTGTTTCTTCAATAAATCAATAGTAATTAGCCATAGTGAGCGTATAATTTTATCCTTAGATTAGGAAAGCATATGGATACCGCACTTCGCCTTATTTGACACTTGCGATCTGTCACACACTTTTGCTGGACGCCATTTTATATGTGGCAGACAAAGCGAAAACGACGTGTGCTTCTTTCGTGAATTTTTAAGTGAAAATTATTAAGATTGTGATTTATTTTTGAACTGAAAAATGGTGAATTGTTGTGCTTACGGATGCCGAAGTCGAAGCGAGAAAAAGGAGATCGGAATTTCATACAACAGGTAAACAAATAATTATATGTACAATGGACTATGTAGTTTTGTTTCTTTTAAATGACGAAAGAGTTATCTCTGACAAATTATTTTTAAGCATGTAATTATTCAGTCTTTAATTCAACTAATACTAGTATTTGGATGACGAGTTTTAATAATGTTCATTAAATATTTGCATATATAACTTATATTCTATGTTCAAAACGACCATTATAGCAGTGGCGTGAGTAACAAATTTTTAAATTTCTCAAGATTAAATCTAGGTGTTCATTTCTATGATAGATTAATTTATTGATTTCCCTCCTTTGATACCAACCCATTATGTGCCTTTAACAAGCATTCATACATTCTCAAAACAAATTGGTATTATAACATTGGAAAAAATGTATTACAAACATTATGTTACGCCGCTGACCCCATCCGCGATGTGGCAGGCGGTAACAGTTTTACGACTCTGGTTACGCGTCCACTCTCTTTCCTTGTCTAAGATTTTATCCCACAGTAAAAACAGTTCAAATAAATAAGAAAAACATTACAATATATTGTATAGATATCGTAAAAGGGATAATCTATGATATTCAATATGTATAAAAATTATATCATTTGTAAGTAAATTTGAAAGAGTTATCTTTCCAATTAGACTTGACACAATTATTTACAAAGATAAATCCACTAACCATGGTAACATGCCCAATGCAGAGCTGTGCACTGTTGTTTATCCTTAGCTCGTACTTGTTCTTCAGTCATATAATTAAGTATCATATGCATACAGTTGAAATGTCCGCAGGCTGCTGCCAAATGTAAAACAGTTTTTCCGTTGATATCTGTAGTTTCCACTTTCGCATTACTAGACAGAAGCAATTCCACTACTCCATCTTGTCCACTAACCACCTGTTGTAATACAGAAAAGATTTCAATAGAGGAGTTCAGTCCAAGGTTAGTGTGGCCAACAAGAGTGGTTTTTTCTGACAAGAATGACAGATAAGGTCTACCCTCCAGAACATAAGATTTTTGCATGTTTTTTATCATTGCGAACATCTATATTGCTTTATTAAAATAATGAATACACCCCCGAAGCGTATATCTTGAAATTTAAAATGACTTTTTAGCTGAATACTCAACATATCGGTGGCCAATAACTCCAGGAACTTTTGGCAAGTCACCATTTCATTTCTGTTATTCTGTAACTAGTTATGTCAAATGTCAGTTATATTTCTTTATTTTGATATTCATTTAATTGTGTATGTCCATTTTCGATAAGATTATTGTAGCATTTCTAGTTAGTTGTATCTCTATTCTTCTAATTACTTTTTCTACTGACATCTGACATAACTAGTGACATATAACAGAAATGAAATGGTGACATGCCAAGAGTTCCTGGAATTTTGGCCACCGATATGTTGAGTATTCAGCTGAAAAGTCATTTTGAATTTCAAGATGTACGCTTCGGGGGTGTATTCATAATTTTAATAAAGCAATATAGATGTTCGCAATGATAAAGAACATGCAAAAATCTTATGTTTTGAAGGGTAGACCTTATAACTGTCATTCTTGTCAGAAAAAACCACTTTTGTTGGCCACACTGACCTTAGATTGAACTCCTCTATTCAAACATATTGAAAATCGTAAGGAGTAAGTAAATTTTCCCTAACATCATAATACTTTAAAAAAATAAAGAAGATTAAGAATAGTTAAGCCAAGTATTGTTAATATATTGATTATAATTTGTTTCAAAAAGTACATAGAGTATTAACAAACAAAATAATGAATATACCACAAGCAACATACAAAAGATTAAGAATAATAATTCAAACATACCGCTCTAAAGAGACAAGAGTGATCATCGGTATCCACAATATTTGGATCTGCCCCACACTTCAATAATGTATGAACACATTTGAGATTATTACCAGAGACAGCTAGCATCAACGCCGTTCGATGTTGTCTGAAAATAAAATGTAGTCAACTTTATGGAAAAATGTTTGGATTCCTTATAACTCACCTATCGAGCATGTTAACAACATTTTGATCCTCGCTGTTATGCAACAATAAAGTCAAACATTGTGAATGTCCGTTTTTGGCACTGTAATGAACAGGTGTCATATTGTTGATGTAATCAGCTAAAGCGACTTTGGCACCGAAGTGAAGTAAAAAATGAACGCACTGCGCATGTCCTTCTCTCGCTGCTAATAGTAAAGGTGTTATTCCTTGATTTGTTCTTATGTTTATGTCGGAAAAATAAGGCATTACCATTTTTAGGATTTCCAAGTTTCCCAATTTGGCCTAGGAACATCAATATAACATAAGGTGTGTTCTTTTTGACTGAGATATCAGCTCATTTCAGTTAAAGTGATCTGAGATGAGGAAAAATCTCAGCTCACTTCGGAGCACAGAGTACACCATCTAACAAGAGGCGAAATAAAGTAGTTTTCGTGATCGCAAATTTGTGTGCACATGCGTGAATTAATTAGTTTATCTGTCAATGTCAAGCCGTCACTTCCGTACATTCCCCTCAGTTCACCGTGTATTATTTCAAGATTAGGTTGAAAATGAGCAACTTCTCATTACACACGTAAGATGAATAATAAGGTGTTCTTATGTTAGTAGTTAAAAAATATTCTATAGACCTAATTGGGAGGGATGTTCATCAACACTACTATTTTTCTTAGTGTGGTGTTACTTTTCTCAGTGTATCAGGTAGTTTATGTGTCAATGTTTCGACGAATTTCCGCTCAATATCGTGTTAGTCCTACTTCAAAGGAACCGACAAAGCTTTCGTCTCTTGTTAGATGGTGTACTCTGTGTTTCGGGGTGAGTAAATGAAAAAGAAGGCGCATGTTACCGATGTGAGCTGAGATTAACTGAGATATCAGCCAAAAAGAACACACCTATAGTTGAATATCAACTAATCATCAAAACATCAATTGGTATCGACCTTGAGATTTTTACACATACAAAATAATGAATAATTAATTCTTGTTTTCTTTATAATAAACATAATCATAGTACCTTCAGTCTATGAAGAAGATAACAATAAACAATGTTAAGTTTTTTCATAGTAGACTATACTCTATACTTCAGAAACTAACTGAAATAGAACTTTTTAAATCATAAAAATGTGGTATACAAAAATTCTCTTGAATGATTTAAAAGAACAATACAATCTATTTCAAAAACTCACCGCAAGGTGTAAGGGTGTTATATCTACGGAACATTTAGCCATAATTTTTTCAATTTCATCACCTTCTTCTCTCTTTTGTTCGGCTGTCTGGTCATTTCTCAACAGTCTTCGTACACCATTAATATTTCCACCAGCTATTGCATAATGTAATGGAGTAAAACCTATAATGTTTAAGTTTTTCAATAAACAAAATATATTAAATAGATACTAAGACTTAAATTTCTATTTTAAATAAAACTTTGATTATTTCAACTCTTCCTTACCTCTATTGTCTTTCATATTTCGATCTGCTTTATGATCTAAAAGATAATCGACACATTTACTTTCGTGATCGTAGGCAGCTGCCAAGTGTAAAGGTGTGCAACCCTCAATATCTGCTAAATTAACTGGACTTCCAATACCAACTAACGTAAATACACACTGGTAATGACCCTGGGAAGCGGCATAATGAATCGGAAGACGAAGAAGGTTATCTGTTAATCTAAAGTCAGCACTGTTGCTGACCAGTAAATCTAGGCACTCATATGATCTAAAAAAGTAAAATTTTTTATTTACAGTGTAAGAGAGTTGTATAATTTCACAAGAATATAAAAAACTGTAAAATTATTGACTTGGTGACTTAACACACTTTACCTCTGAGATACTGATATATAATTGTATAGTTACCCCTTGTATGCAGCACAATGAGTTGGAGTTTTTCCAGTGTCATCTTTATCATTAAGGTTAACAACATATTGCAAAAATTTTCGCCCACATTCTACATAACCTGAAAGACAGCACATATGTAGGGGTGTTCTACCTTCATATCTAAAAAAAACAAGTGAAGTGTCAAAAAGACAGAGTAAAAATCTAATCTTAGGGTAATTGCAAGCTTTCATGATCAAGCGATAGTAAAATATCTCCACCATCGTATGGTACAGTATCAGAAAAACGTGCTGAAATGATTAGGAGTTTGATGTTATAAAAAATGCAATTAATTCATGGGAAAAGTAAAGTTTTGTTTACTTCTTTCTGTATCGCCATTTCTTGATACAAAAACATTTTAAAATGTATACTAACCCTTTCTTTAACGGATTTGCACCAAAATTTAATAATGTATTTGCTAGTATATCGTGGCCATATTGAGCTGCAATGTGAAGAGGTGTGCAGCCATTTTTATCTGGAACATCTATGTGGGCACCTAAAAATAAAAGGAAATAGTTTATAAAAACTATATAAATAATAATTTTTCAATTAAATTTACTTCTATTGAAACATTTTCCCAAATTTCAGAATATTGATTAGAAAACCATTAAAACTATGAAAATACCATAAAATTCTTCAGATGAAATGTAAAAGTATTTGGTTTTTCATCTAGTTTAAATAAAATTATATGAATGGTTATTGAGGAGGCCGTAAAGGAGACCCCTGTAAAAAAGCAAATGATAAATACAAATGTAACTGGATCAGACAAAAACAAAGAGAGAGGTGGAGACGTCCATAAAATTAGCCTCAACAACCCAGCCGAATCAAATTTAAAATGCCTAAAAATTTAGTGCTTTTTATGTGCTAATTAGTTGCCCTAATCTGAAATTTGTTGCTCATATAGCAACCGAGAAAATGATGACAATGCTAACTTTTTTTAAAAGTTAGTCTTTTCATATAATATTACACGGTAAAATCATAAAAAAACACCCCAAGAATTAGTTGCTAATTAGTTACTCCATAAACAATGATCAGAGCAATTAAATAATAGCAGAAATTAATAATTTTTTCGGATATACTAAAAAACGTCCAAAATGGCCGTGAAAAATTAGTTGCTAAGTAGTTGCTCCATGGACAATGATCAGAGCAATTAAATAATAGCAGAAAAGTGACTGTTGAATAACTAATTTTTTCGGATAGACTAAAAAACGTCCGAAATGGCCGTGAAAAAGTAGTTGCTAAGTAGTTGCTCCATGCACAATGATCAGAGCAATTAAATAATAGCAGAAAAGTGACTTTTGATCGATTGATTTTCCTGGGGAGACAAAAAACGTCTGAGGCTAATTTTATGGACATGAAGGAAAAATTTTTTTAATAAACTGTCAGTTCACAAAGCTAAAGAACCACTCAAGGTGAGCAGAAATCAAATCTAAATGGTTCTTCTCACTGGTCACATTCCAATGAAAGAACAGTTGTACAAAATGTGGTGAAGGAACAGTAGTAACCAAACACATGACATTTTTGATACTGGTAGAGTAATATATGTCATATTTCTGTTATTGAATTTGTTATTTATTCTATTTGATAACATTCAGACAGCCTTTGCTAACCCCCATAAGAATACAATACATAAGAAACTAAGCACAGAAGACATAAAAAGTCCCAAGAGTTTGGAGTGCAGCTGTTTAACCTCCAACCAAAAACAAGCTCATAAGAAGGTACCCAATGTTTCTATTATATTATATAGTATTGACTTGAAATATTAAGTTACCATAATCAATCAGTGTTTTACTCCTCATAAATTTTCCATGAATAGCAGTCATGTGTAATGGAGTCCTCCCATCCTGACTTTGGCAATTTAAATCAATGTCATGAATTAACAAAAACATTAGACAATCCATTCCATGTGTGCTAGCGGCAGCTATATGCAAAGGTGTTTGCCCTCTAAAATTTGTAGCTTCTATATTGGCTCCAGAATCCACCAGATCCTGGCACACATTCAAATGTCCATTCAAACAAGCTATGTGTAATGGAGTATTACCATAGACATTTTGTGCATTTACATCAGCTCCTGTATTTATTAGTAATCTGCAGACATTTTCAATACCTGAAAGTGGATTAGAAATAACTAAAATAATAAAAAAAAAACAAATTTGTTATTTACTACCACTAGCAGCAGCGACATGTAAAGGTGTGTACTGGTTTCTGTCTTTTGCATTTATGTCAGCTCCGTACTTGATTAATAATTCAGCAGTGTCAGTGTGGCCCATTTGGACAGAGCAATGTAATGGTCTAAAAATTTGCTACTTACTACATGATTGAAAGAAAATACATTATTAATGCAGATAAATGAGTAATATACACTTTAATAACAATTCATCTGCATGAATTTACAAATTTTCCAACACTTTTTTTATATAAAATAAATTTTACTTATTACTGACCTACAATCTCGTTTATCACAGGCATTGACCATACAATTTCTAGATATGAGAAGCTCACAAATGCTAGTATGTCCATTGTAAGCTGCATAATGTAGTGCAGTCCTACCAGATCTATCTCTCACATTTTGATTGGGGACATGAGGTAAAATTTGTTCTACACAACTATAAGCATCACAAGCATCGCTAGCTGCAGCTATGTGCAATGGTGTCTGCCATAACCTTCAAGTAAATAAAATATATATGATTTATAAAACATTCAGCAAACATACTTTGAAATAAAAGGAGCAAAACATTGTTTATTAGAATCTAATCACAATTTGTTGTATAGTAGCTATATCAAAAATCAATTACAATTGAAAATTACTACACAATGGACATTATTTTTCTTATTCAAAGATTCTATACTTACTTATCTCTAGCACTAACATCTGCTTGATAGTGGAGGAGCAGTTGTACCACTCCATTTGCTCCTACTGAACAAGCCCTGTGTAAAGGAGTGACCCACTTACTATCTTTAGCATTAACCCTTGCTCCGTTCTGAAGCAGAAGAGAGGAAATTGCAGCTTCCCCTCTATAAGAAGATGCATGGAGAGGTGTGCGTTTTTCTTCATCTAGCAAAAATATGTTTAAAAACATCAGTACTAAATTTGAAAAATGATCATTCTTTCAAAAACAAATCAAAGACCATAATAGCTTAAATAATAATGAAAATAATATTGAAAAATTTAAATATAATAAAATTAATTATATAAAAGAAAAATATGTGCAGTCAAATTATTTTTATCAATATGCTCACCTAAACAATTAACATCTTGTTTATATTCAATAAGCTCTTTTACTTCATCTATAACGCCAGCAAAAATAGCTTGAATAATTGCAGGCTGAAAATAAATAAATACAAATATATAACGTCAAACTTAACCTACAATCAACCAACCTGTTCTTCTAATTGTAAAATTCCCATTATTTTTAGTTGCAATATTGAAGTGTATAAAAATATAAAAATTTATTATTTAAGCATGATGAAAATGACTATAGAAAAATTTGTATTTTTTTACTTCTAGAGTTGATGTCGCAATTTGACAGATCAGATATATGACAATGACAAATCAGTGACAGTTACTGCCTTACATCAAAATATTTTTCTTCTACCATTATCGTTCTTCTATCCATTATAAGTTTCTCTATGGAAAGGAGGCCTTGGTTGAAGTATAGGCGGTATTACTCTATGGTACACACTCTAATTAATAGGCTTTCAGTGAGGTAAAATGTCTCACATTTCTATTTATTTCTACACATTCTCTAAATTTTAAATAGTTTAATTAAGCTTAAATCTTAAATGTTATTTTTTATTATTTTAATATTTTCCATTTTTCAGTGAGATAACATGAATAAATATATCCGAAATGGGTGAAATATGTGACTGAATGTAAAGATAATCCAGAGAAAATGTTAAGATACAAAACGAAGAGCAGATGTTTTGACTTGACAGTGACAGTCACATGTTATCTATGGTCACGTTAACGGGTTCACGTAATGTTTTCAAGGTGACAATGTTTGGAAAGATATTTTTAAAAAATAAATGGAACGTTTTTAAAACATATTACAAGCTCATTATAAACAGGAATTAACCACGGCCAGAATTTGTTTGTAAATTTTTGTAGAAATAAATAACTATGGAGTATTTAGCAGAAACCATCGCTTTGGGTATAGATTCATTAATTTTAGTAGCTTGTATAAAACAATTCTACAAAAATAAAAACGCAATGGCTCTCATACAAGGTGCCCCTTATTTAGAAATTAACAAGGATATTAAAGAAATTGTAGATACCCATCCAGAAGGAAAGTTATCATATGTGTCAATTAGGGGAACAGTCAAACCTCTAGGTAATCCTATTATAAGCAATGCAAATCCTAGTGTATCTGGTGTAGTACAATTGTTAAGGATTAAGGAACATGTTATACAAAGAAGTACAGCTGGATTTTGGGCAGATTCTGAAAGAGTTATACAAGAAGTCCACAATATTATGCCATTTTCTTTAGAAAACAAAGGAATTCTTATTGAAATATGTGATCCATTAGCTGCTGATGTTTTAGGTTTGTATGTTGTTCTGTTTTAAAATTATTAGTTAAGATGACAAGGCGATACAAACAATATCTGCTCTTTTTATTTATATGTGAAAGAGGCTGAGGTGCAGAGTGTCCTTTATTCTTGTTTTAGATATGGATGTGATTTCTGATAACTTCCATCCAACAGTACCTAGTGTTATAGACCATATTTGGAGTTTCTTTGCAGGAGTTAGACAAAGAGGTGTACAATCTACAGAAAAAATGCTTAGGACTGGAACTGTAATTACAGGTGATGAATAACAGCTAAAAAAAAAGTTCTTATTATATTAATATTGAAATGATTGGTTCCACTTCATAGCTTTTCTCTGGATTCTCCTTTTGGAGATTCTAATTCTTGCACATTTTTGTTGCTTCTCTTATATACATTTTCGTAATTGATACAATTCATACTCAACAGGTATAGGAGAATTAGTAACTGGAAAAGATGGCCAGCTAAAGTTACAACCTCCAACCAATGGAGGTCCATTTTACTTAACAAATATGCGAGTAACTTCTCTTATAAAAAAACTGAATGGTTCAAAGAAAAATTACAGATTTCTCTGTATAATATTTGGATCAATTGGCTTAGTATTAACAGGACTAATTGTCAGAAAGTACTTGAGGATTAAAGGTGAAAAAGAAGCTGCAGAAAAACAAAGAATGCAACTAGAATTCTCCAGAAGAAAAAGAAGGAGACAAATCAGAGATGACGATTTAACTGAGAATCAACTTTGTGTTGTTTGTAGAGAGAATCCAAAAGAGGTATGTAAAGAGTCAGAGTTAAATCTATTCAATATTATGTATTTCACTTTTTTTCTTTAATTTACATACGTTATAAGAAAATGTAACCAAATATCCTAATTTTAGATTATTTTATTACCCTGTGGACATGTTTGTTTGTGTGAAGATTGTGCTGTGGATATTACAGAAAGTTGCCCAATTTGTCGAACCCACATCGATAAAAAAAACGTTGCATATGTGATATAAATACTGTAAATAAATAAAAAAAGAACTTCGTTTTTGTATATTATAGTTTTAACATGTGGGTTAAAAGAGTTGATTATTATGTTGGTTTTATGTGATATGTTTAGTTTATATAAAAATAAAACAATATATTTATATTTTTAGAATATAATTTAAACCATCAAAAAAACTATACATAGTTTTTCCTCATTTGTTGAACACTTCATTTCATAATTTATTTTCCAGGAGTTTAGATCAAATAAAAGTTACAATTTTAAATCATCTAACCCAATCTGTTCTATACTAATTTGTTTCAAGTTCTGTTTTCCTGAACACAAACATTTTTTATCTTCACTATCATCACAGTTCTCTCGATTTTCTTCCAAACACATTTTTTCTGAATTTTCTTTGAGTAGCCTCTTTACTCTACTGGACTTTCCAACTCCCAACCTAGGTAAACCTTTATTCAAACCTTCTAGCAAAACACAAGCCTTACAAATCTCTTGCGATGATACATAGCCACAACGAGTGCAATTAGTTAATTTTGGCATATTCGCTGTTTCATTCACTTTAATAGTTTCACCTAAAAATAATAAATTGTTTTCAAATAAATCATGTGGATATTTGTGAATGTCTGATGATAATTATCGAGGAATATTGTATTATATTAATGGTTGGAGCAACACATGAGTAGTACAAGTTTTAAAATATAGATTTTGCAGGTTTAATTTGATGGATTTATATATTTTGAAACAATAGTGGTGAAAATTACCTGAATGGATTATATTCATTATCACAGCTGGGTCAATTTTTTCTAGATCTTTAAGAAGTACTCTTGCATGACCTCTATATGCATTTGGTGCAAATATACACTCAGTAGAAAAATATACCAATTTTTTAAAATAGGCATACATTACAATTTCTTTTTCAAAACAATACTTCAAAGGTTTCACTCTGGGAATGCCATCCCCACTGTCCTAAAAGTTGAATATCTTGTTATATGAATTTGAAGTGTTTAAAATATATTACCGTTATAATGGAAGTACATCTGCTTAATCTAGCCAAGTCTCCTCTCAAAATATTCATTAAAACAGTTTCTGCTATATCATCTGCATTATGTCCAGTCGCTAAATAATTTACTTTCAATAAATTTGCTCCCCTATCTAAAGCTTGTCTTCTAAACACTCCACAAAAAGTGCAGTTGTTCTTTCTTCCAATCTATGAATATATTAAACTAGTCAAATTTATGATAGTTGAAATAGATAGTTTAAAATGTAATTAATTGATATTTAAATGTTTTTATAACTTTACTAACTTCGGCAACAATTTCATCCATAGTCCAGCCATATAAATCCTTATATGACATAATTTTTAAAGGCATTTCATAATCATCACGATTCTGTTTCACTGTTTCTAAACTATCATCCCGATAGCCAGTTATTCCTTCGTCGATTGATAAAAGCACTAGATTTAATCCATAGTTGTATTTTTCATTAAGGGTTTTTAACACATACGCTAATACAGTGGAGTCTTTTCCACCAGATGCTGCTATTGCTACTGTGGAATTTGGCTTGAATAATTTAGCTTTAGTAATTGTAAAATGTACTTCATTTTCAAATGCTTCGAAGAAACATTCTTTGCATAAAACATCTGCAGTTTTTGGTCTCTAAAAGGGTTCAAATTGGTATACATACCTACATAATTGAATTCTTTGTGACTTACTTTTAATATGGCTTTCCTACCACATTTCGCAGAGCACGAAGACATTTTAGATTTGTTTATTTAGTTTTTAGAAAATATATTATTTATTTTCTTAGTATAACACATGGTATATGGTCTGGTCCATAGAGAAATATAATATAATGTCTATGGTCTGGTCAATCAGTATAAAAGAAGACCACAGGGTGTGCTATGAAGAAGATTTGCTACTTGACGTTTTCAACCGAAACCATAGATAAAACTGACCGAAACCGTGCCAGAAGGTTCATAACATAGAGAAATATAATATAATTTTATTCTATTTCCCTTTTGTAAAAAGTCTTGTAGTTCTCACGACCGAAGCGACTCGATGCGCGGGTCAGTTGCGCAGAAACGTTGTGCCTTATATCGCCTATACTTCAATCCGTCTCTTTTATTTTGTCTATGGTTCATAACGTAGATAGCCTGTCCATACTATTCGCTTAGTATCAAGAGACGTATTTTATCACTTCTTTTATTTTTATTGTGATCCTACTCATCCTCATTCTGAATGAGTCATTCAATTTTTCAAAACGTTGTAGTTAATATTTATTTCTGTGGTCGTAACCACAGAAAGATATTAGAGAGGAAACTTTATAAAAGAAGCAGAATCGTGCCGACTGACTTATTCTATGATTTATGACATATCTTAAATCTTCCAGTCAAAGAAAAAAGCTTGTCTTTTACTATTTTTGTGCATATGTATTTATTTCAAATAATTTCTCCCTTTATAAAAGTTTTGGTAGCTCTATTTAA